>VXBU01011521.1:796565-815897 GCA_013400315.1 Bombycilla garrulus
CGGCGGGGACACGCGGTGCCGGGGCCGCCCGCGCCGGCCCCACGTGCGATCTCGGCTTTTAAAGGTCGGAGTTGTCCCCGGCCGCGGCGCCTTCCCCACGTGCGTCCCCCGCGGCCGCGAGGGGAGAGGTTGAGCTGTCCCCCGGCCGTGCGGGACGCGCACCGGGCGTTGCTCCGCTGCGGCCGCTTCCCGCTGCCGCTCATTCATCTCCCGCGCGGTGGGTAAACAGCGCTCCGTAAGCCGGGGCTCGGCCGAACTTGTTCCAGGGGAAGTGCCCATTAGAGGATATCGGCCGAACGGCGGCTTTCGTGTCTCTTTAATTTGTAACTGGCCTTTCGAGCGTTCTTTTCGGTTTTTGGGAGGTGGCGTGTGCCCAGATCGGCTATTTCTATTGATACTCCAGCGCTCTATAAATTACTTTACGTTTCTTCAAATGTGTCGGTCGTAGCAAATGTGGTTTACGACTTTCTAATTAAATTATTTCTGGTTTATAATTTAAGTTGGCTTATAAGTGTAGCAGGATGTGAGCTGTGGTTTCTAGGGGTGAACTCACTTTAAGGGCTGTTTTGTCGAACTTTGGTGCACTTCAGCTGCAGCACACCCTGTAAAGCTGGTGCTTTTTAGGCCTCGTAACTCTTGTGACATTTAATAGAAATATCTGAGAACTACAGTAGATCACTAGGGAACGTCTCGAGGAGAAACCCCAGGTGATTTGTCAGGCTTGTGAATGAAGGGATATTGACCCGTTTTCATTTGTTTTTCAGAAAAAGAGCAACAGGAAGCAATTGAACACATTGATGAAGTACAGAATGAAATAGACAGGTAAACATTATCTAACTTTTGAAATGTTTTAGCAGAAATTGAAATGTAACTGACCAAAGTGAAAGTGTTTGGTGAAGTGAGTGCTCGGTAGTACTCACTGTCTTTGAACTTTGCCAAGATATTCCCGTGTTCTGACTTGATTAGAGACATTAAAATAACAAAGAAGTGTCCTGGTTTCTTGCTTAATTGTGTATAATTAAAGAGGTAGAACTTGAGTTTAAAATTTTAAGTTAATTGTGGTATTTTTGATAATAGAAATGTATTTTGCACTGGCTGCTCAAGTTAATGTGTAAGCTGTTTGGCTAAAGTCTTTCCCTGTTAGCAAGCAGAACCAAACCCTTGGATGAAAAGGCACCTTTTATTATACATCTTTATTATAATATTGATGTGCTTGTGCAATAATACACAGAGAATGTCTCTGAGATGTTAATTTTGTATGCCAGAGCTCTTGGGGCTGTGGGTTCTGTGTCAGTCTCTGCCTGCATGTTCTCTCCATGCCCAGTGCCCTACAAGAACTGCAGGTGGTTGTTGGGGCTGTGAATGTGTGAAGCTGTTGCAGTATGAGGGCTTTGCCTTTTTACGACAACAGTTCAATTCTAAATCTTCAGATTTTACTTGCCCAGGGTGCAGAATTGCTTTGCTGCAGGTTCCTTGCCTGCCTAAAAGTTATAGGGAGCAGGTGATAGGGCTGTGTTACCCATCTGCAGGTTTTGTGCAGACAAAACGTTCAAGAGGTAAAACACTGCTTTGCTTTGCATAAATAAAGATCCACCTCTGCAGAACATTCAAGGTGTTTAGGAAGTTCATTCAGAGCAGTGAGATTGCTTCTGGCAGAGTGTTTTTTTAACAGAGTGTTTCAAGGCGTTTTGGGGCACTTCATGTGCAGAGTATGGCAGACTGGTCTTACCAAACCCTTTCAGCTTTTACTTAACTGCTCTGATGTGTCCTTAAATCCCAGTTCTCTGTGGTTAACATGGCTTTTCCTATTACAGACTGAATGAACAAGCCAGTGAGGAAATTTTGAAAGTAGAACAGAAATACAACAAACTCCGCCAACCATTCTTCCAGAAGAGGTCAGAATTGATCGCCAAAATCCCGAATTTCTGGGTAACAACATTTGTCAACCACCCACAAGGTACATTCTTAACAGCCCTCTTTTTTCTCCCCTCTAAATTCAGTGTTTTCTTGCTTGTTAGGTGAGTGTCTTAAAGCTCTGAGGGTCCTGAGGAGTTGTTACTAAGCATACAAATCACTTCCTTTCTGTCCTAGATTACATTTTTAAGCTTTTTCTTTCTTGCACTTGTTGACCAAAGGAACATCTTGTTTACTAAAATACTTCAATCCTATTTTTTTCCTGCATTTTAAATTGCAGGTTTGCCACTTTATTCAGTTCATTGGGAGCAAATTATTCTAGATTATTTGGGTGTTTTTTACTTGAAGTGAACTGCTTGGGACTCTTGACAATAAATTTTCTACAAAACAAGTTCGTAGACTGCTTAGATTGGGCAAGCTACATGAAAATCTGTTTCAGAGGGAAGGGTCAGTATGTGTGGGTAGGCTGTTGGCTGGTAATTTGAAAAGAAAGAGCCATGAGAAGTTGGCTTGGATAGGTGTGTTGCTTTTTAGATCTTCCTAGCTATCAGCTTCCTATGTTTTGCCTGCCTGTTTCATGGCTTTCTTAATGTGGGATTCCTCCTTCTCTCTCAGTATCTGCACTGCTGGGAGAAGAAGATGAGGAGGCACTGCATTACTTGACCAGAGTTGAGGTGACAGAATTTGAAGACATCAAATCAGGTTACAGAATAGATTTTGTAAGTAGTTTAAATTATTCATTCACTTGTGATTTTGCTGTCTTTTTTTAAAATGTAATTGCATGTTGGGTTGTAGTTTATCACTTAAATCTCTGCAGTTACCTGTTTCGTGCCAAGTTTGACTTAATATGTGTGTTTCCATTCTGTGGGTTCTAACTCTTTGCTTTCCACTCTGCAGTATTTTGATGAAAATCCCTACTTTGAAAATAAAGTTCTCTCCAAAGAGTTTCACCTCAATGAAAGTGGAGACCCATCCTCAAAATCGACTGAGATCAAATGGAAATCTGGAAAGGTACGTATTGCATCTGGGAGAGCACAAGTGGGACCCAGTGAAAACATTACCAAGTGCATTATCTTGTCTCTTCCTTGGCCAGGATCTAGACTGTGTTTTTTACTTAAAATAACTATTAAATGAAGAATTCCAAGGACAACAGCTTTAGGGGTATCAGATAGCACTGTGTGATCTTGTTTTATATTTTCCTCTGTTTCTTCAACTTCGTTTCCAGATGCCACATCTTCTGTAGAATTTGCAGCCACAATAATGTAGGCATGCCTGTCACCCAGGCAGTGTTCAAGCATCATTAATTTACTGCAGTTCATTTCTGTAGAAGTTAGATGTATTTCAGTGTTATTCTGAAGGTTTTGAGCTTAGTTTTTAAAAGTAGAGGTGAGGGTTGCAGTTAGATTGCTGCTTGTTTTGTCACTCTCAGACCAAGGGGAAAATGTAATGTTTTTCATATTTCATTTTCATATTTCAATATTCATATTCAACTTTTCCTCTTGTACCAAAAATTGCGTTCCTGTACAGACCAGTCAAGTGATCTTTACAATGCACCACAAAATCAGTGAATTCTGCTGTTGTTCTGCCTTAAACAGTCTAAACCTATAAATGTTGTCATTCTGTCAGGAGAAAAAAACCCACTAGAAACACTAGAAGTGTGGTGTAACCATATGGTCAGATAAATAATTTATTTGAGACTTAACAAAAAGATTGTTGAAAACTTACTACACTTCTCTTCTAGTGTAAGGTGATAGATACAGACCTGGCATGTTCTTGTGACCATGTGTTTTAGCAGTTTGAGGGGGGATTTGCACTTACTACAGAGAGTGGCCTGAAGACTTCAGAGTGGGAAATCTTAGGCAAAAAGGCCTAGGCAGGTCTTTATCTTCAAATGAATACAGAGCTTAGAGGTGTGGAGACTTTCTTAAATGGGGTGTATGTAGTAGTTGCTGCAATTACAACTACTCCGAGTGGCATTTAGGCATTGTGAGACATTGTAATTTCAGTGTGTCATTAAACACTTGTCATACTTGTGTTTCCCTGAGATAGGGAACGTAAATCAAATGTGAGATTCTGTGAATTTTCAGTCTTCCTCCAGTGGAGACTGTTAAAAGATGCAAGTGGGTTTACAGTTCTCTCACCTTCATGAGAAATGCAGTGTCTTCTGTCAGTTGTTTGGTTTTAGATGTGTTTTACAGACTTAACCTTGAGGAGAGATGGGAAAGTGAATTCTTACAGTTGTTTAGACAAGTACATTTTTAAATGGTACTTATAGGGGAAAAATGCCATAGAAAAATTACTTTAGGGAACTTGTTAACTTTATTTTCAGGACCTGACAAAACGTTCAAGCCAGACACAGAACAAAGCCAGTAGGAAGAGGCAGCATGAAGAGCCAGAAAGCTTCTTCACCTGGTTCACTGACCACTCTGATGCAGGGGCTGACGAACTAGGAGAAGTCATCAAGGATGACATCTGGCCAAATCCCTTACAGTACTACTTGGTAGGTACAGCCCTGAGCAGGGTATCTGCACCCACAGCAGCTCTGTGAGAGAGGGAATTTGATCACTGGAGTTGATGTTGCAAATGTGTCTTTAAGGTTCCTGATATGGATGATGAAGAAGGGGAGGGAGAGGAGGATGATGATGATGATGAAGAGGAGGAAGGATTAGAGGATATTGATGAAGAAGGAGATGAAGATGAGGGGGAGGAAGATGAAGATGATGATGAGGGAGAGGAAGGAGAGGTGAGTAATCTTGCCCTTTATGCCATTCATGTGGTGTTTGAGAGGGATCTTTTAAGAATACCAAGCCATTGTAACAAAGGTTCTTTTCTGTACCCCAAGATGTGAGAACTGTGACTGTATTAACTTGAGTGGTTTCAGGTAGTAATAACTGTTTTTGTGTATATGAGAGACAGTGGAAGTGCATAGTTTCAGTAAATTTGTAAGGGAAGTGCTGAGGGAGAACTAGGATACTAATGTGACAAAATTCTTACCTCATTACTGACATTCTAGCAGTGCTTTACTTAGAAATGTCTGTTGTTGATGCATCCTGTCATCCTTCCCACTTGTTGGTTTATTTCTGCTTATGGCCAGCCTAGCTAAGACTTTCTGTTGGTTTCAAGAATTAGAAATTTGCTTTAGTAGTAAGTGGGATTCTAGGGTCAGCATCCAGGCTGTTGGGAGCTTAGTTTAGAATGTCTTTGTTTCTTGGAACTGGGCATGGTGTGTCTGACTTCCAGCAGCACAAACTACTTGCAGTGAGAGGAGGGCTGCTCTGGGCTGTTTTATAACCTCGAATTTGGCATAGCTGAAGCATTTTGTTCTTTGGAGTTTTAAATGATGGGGAAAAGATGACCCCTTCACTTCCCACATGTTGAACTCATGTCAGTGCTTGTAGCGGTTCTAAGTCACAGTTTCTCAAAGCTCTGATGTGTTTGCCTTGGGACAGCCAGGTAGTGAGTGATTTCTGTGTGCTCAGTAGCTGACACTCAGGGCAGGTGTTATTACCATCCTTTAGTGAGGGAAGAGATGATCATACAGCACTGTAAAAAGTTCTGGTCACTGCATTTGCTATCTGAAGTTTAGTGATTAGATTTATTTAATTGTTGCTTATCTTTCAACAGGAGGATGAAGGAGAAGATGACTAATTGAACACTGATGGATTCCAAACCCCCTTTTTACCTTTTTAATTTTTCTCCCTGGGAGCAAGTTGCTGTCTTTTTTTTCTTGTGCTCAGTCGCCTTGTTCTCTTGAGGTCTCTTTTTCTCTCCTCTACACCATGGTTCACGATTTATTTTGGGGAAATATCTTGAGCAGAATACAGTGGAAATCAATCTACAAGTTTCTGTTTCAAGTTCATTTTTATCCCTTTCTGTCTCAAAACAAAAACTGTTTATGAATTCAACACACCATCTTCTGTGGGAAAAAAGAAAACCTTCTGCTCCCTTCACTCTGCTGGAAGCTGAAGAGTGCTAGGCCCCTGTGTAGTAGTGCATAGAATCTAGCTTTTTTCCTTCTTTCTCTGTATATTGGGCTCAGAGATTACACTGTGTCTCTATGTGAATATGGACAGTTAGCATTTACCAACATGTATCTGTCTACTTTCTCTTGTTTAAAAAAAAAGAAAAAAAAAACCAACAAAAAAATTAAAATAAAAATGGGGTTATAGAAGGTCAGCCGGGGTGGGTTTCAGAAGTTTGGGTGGGTTAAGTGGGCATTTTGACAACATGGCTTCTTCTCCTTTGGCATGTTTAATTGTGATGTTTAACAAACATCCTTGCAGTTTAAGATGACACTTTTAAAATAAAATCTTCTCCTAATGATGACTTTGAGCCCTGCCACTTGATGGAGAATCAGCAGAACCTGTAGGATCTTATTTGGAATTGACATTCTCTATTGTAATTTTGTTCTTGTTTATTTTTAAATTCTTTTTTGTTTGTTTTCTTTTTTTTTTTTGGTGGTTTATTTTTCCTTTTTTTTCTTTTTTGGTTTTTTTTTTTTTGTTTCACTGGAAAGGAAAGAAAGATGCTCAGTTTTAAACGTTAAAGTGTACAAGTTGCTTTGTTACAATAAAACTAAATGTGTACACAAAGGGGCTGGTTGGTCTTCACTGAAAGAAACCAAGTTTTTGTATCCTATTTAGAACTTGCTTGTAGTTTCTTGGCATTTTTGGGGGCATTTTGTCAGTATTTCTGTAGTGCAATGCAGCCTTGTGGTTGTGTGGCCTGAACCAGTTCATGTAGTTTCCACTACTTCAGTACCTGTAAAGTGTTTCCTTTAGTAGTTCCTACTGCACACTGACCCTTGAGTTCCGTGCAGGGTCATGTGCTGTGTGTAAAGACACGTGTATATTCATGTTTTGCAAAAAGGAAAGTCACTTGATTTGTAGAATTTTTAGTAATTTGCAGAGCTGTATCTCCAGTACATCAGTTTGTGTGAAAATACCATGCAAGCTCAGAATAAAAAGACCAAGGGGGTGGTCTTAAAATATTTGGGTGGTTTTGTAAGTCTTTTCAGTTAAAAACAAATCTTAATTGCAAGCTAATTTGGGGGCTATTTCAAAGAGCAAGATTCTTAGTGAAGTTCATGTATAAAAAGTTGCTACTTGGTTTTTTTTCCCCTTGGTAGCAGCATGTATATGTGCTTTAGATACACTGTACTCTCATTTTAAGAGACTGCATTTGAGAAACTTGTGACAATTTCACGTAAGAGGGTGTTGGAACTGGTATTCCACAAAGTGTAATGGAAGTTGTTTTAACATGCTTTGCTTTTGAAATATTTAAAAAAAAATGTTCTATCAGCTCATCTGAAATTCAAACAGCTCTTTGGATGTGTAGAAAAGTGTCTTCTGGGAAGACTTGTTATATTCTCTGATTCCTTTTCCTCACAGAATTTGCTGTAGTCAAATTCAGCTTTTTTGATGCTTAAGAATACACTTGGCAGAACAAGATCAATGTCTGGTTGAGACGTGCACAAGTAACGTGTGAGGGAAAACATTCTGTAAGTGTGTGGTCCAGCTTGGATTGAATCCAGTTATCAGAGACAATGCAACGTCCAGTCTCATGTGATCAATGCAAAAATAAGACAACTATGTACTTTATTCCATCTCAACAAAAGCTTTGCCCTCATCCTGCTTTGCAGAGCCAAGTACAACATTGATCGGTAATGGTTTCTTACCATCTAGAGAGAGAAGGAACAAAACCCATGAAGTCCTATAAATTTTAGTGTTTCTTAATTTGATTCCTTTTTGTTGTAAGATTGAAAATAGCTTCCTGTTGTGGTAGAGGGTCAATGTGCTGTTACTTGCCATGATGCCTCATTACTTAATTTTTATGTAGTCCTAATTGTAGTTCCTCAAGGAAAATAATCTTTTGCTAGTCTTGAATGCTTTAGGAAAAAAATAACTGTGCCATTGTTGTTCCAACCCTGTTGGTTACTAGCAGAAAACTTATAAAAACTGTTTTGAAAGTAATCAAAGCTTCAGGCTCTGTAAAGTCAAATACCAGGATCAAGAAATGAGAAGTTTGGATAATTAAATGCTACTTAAGAGATTTTTCTTGCACGTTTTTTAGGATTTTACAGGGTGCCAAAATACTCTTGCTACTGTACTGATAATACTGAATTTTCTGTGAAACTTGAGGGTTTGCTCCTGGCAATGGCTAAAGAGTAAACTGACATAGTAAAAGAATAAACCATATTAGTTAAGTGTTATTTAACTTTTTTTCTAGCATGGAAATGATTAGGGATTAACACATTTCTCTGCAATGCTGAAGAAATACTACAGCTGGCCATCGTGTGCTCTGACTCTTCACTTAATGTTTAATTTGGCTGAATATATGTAATGGGTGTCCATTTTTTACTGGATTTATTTTATATGTGTATAAAGAGCTTTTCAGAAAATATCCGCCTTGGATAATAATGGGAGATTGATTCTTATTAAATATCTATCATTAATTCCCCACTGCTTGAGCTCATCATATCCAGTTAATCCAGCCATGTGAAATTTGTCACAGGTGGTAGCTGACTTCAGGGTATTTTTGCCTGAATTTCCAGGGTTAGAACGTAGAATTGGCAGTAATTTAATAAAGGTGAAGCTGCTGTGCTGGGGCTATATGGCCTAACTCTCTCAAAGGTTATTTCCAAGTTTAAAGTTTAATTGCTATAAAATGGAATCTTTTGTCTGTAATTTCTAGTGCCAAAGGAAACAAATACATCTGTGTTAGAAAGGTTTGGGGTTTTTAAAGAGATTATCTGTGTACTTATTCTGTGTACTTGTCAACATCCTTTCCCTGTAAACAAGCATTTTCTGAATCGATTTCTCAGTCATTTATGATATTCATTTGAATCTGTAAGCTCTTTGTACCACACTAAACCAGGTGCATAAGGATAGTACTTTGTTTATTGGATACTGTTCCTGAGTTTTGAAGCCATGTTGTTTCTTGTTTTGGTTTTTTGTTTTTTTAAAGAGAATGAAATCAATGAAATAATTTCTCTGCTGTACCTTCAAGCTATCCTTCTGTTTGAAGGAATTAAAATACATTTAACTGTTACTTGATGCTACTATTTCTAAGAGTCTTTTTCAAAAGAATCAGTTTTTCAGTCCCAAACGCTTTCACGGATGAGGTGGACAGTGTTTACTTCTCTTATATGGAGAAGAGTGAGGGGAGATCACAAGTGACTGGTACACACCACTTGCTTCCTGCGGGAAACAGATTAATACTTGCTGTCCTTCCTCCCTCTCCTGGATTAAAATTTGAAACTTTTAAGGCTTTTTCTTATCATCACCTTCGCGTGAATGTGCTCTCTCGGGTATAAGGGAGGACAGGGGCTGTCGGTCCAGGGTCGGGACGCACCTTTAGCCCCCGCCCTGCTCCGGGAACCCCCAAAGAGTCTGCGCAGCTCCCGGCCCGGTGCCGCTGCCCCTTGCCGGCTCCCGGGCAGAGGCTGCGCCGGGATCATCCCTGACACTGGGGGATGGGGCCCTGCGGCATCCTGGAAGGGCTGTAGGGGCTCCCAGTTGTGAAACGTACCTTCCCGCGGGACAGGGGCCTGCCGAATGGGCAGGAACTGCTGATCCCACGTACCGATCCCCTCCGCAGGATTTATGGGACAGAGCTGAACCACGCCCGGGGAATGGGGCTGGGATGCTGGGTAGCCAGGGACACGGCCTGCGGGATCAGCCGGGAGCTGAGAGCCAGACCTTTGCCCCCGGGCTGGCGAACTCCAGCTCCCCAACATCCCCGAACTTCTCCCTGCCCTTCCTCTGCCTCCCCTGGAGGGTCTGAGGCTGAAGGAAAGAGGGGGAAGCTGCTCTGTGAACCCCGAGAGCGTGGTGGGCAAAAGAGCCCTGGAGGCACCGACCCAGCCAGAGCCCCCTGAGCACGTCCTCAGTGACAGCCAGACACAGCCCTGACCCCGACTGCTGGGACGGATCTTCTGGAGGCGCAGAAGCGTCCTTGCTCCTCTGTATGTCTACACTCCTCTTCTCAGTCCACACTTACTATCTTGATTTTCCCCTTTCCAGTATTTCCACTGAATGAACAGTCAAATTAAAATAATTGCTTAAGCACTAATCAGAGCCTGGACCGTGTTCTAAATAGCATCAGGTTTGTGAAGGGTTTATATTAATCAAATGCACTTGCTTTATTAACAGGGGCACATTCAAAGGTTTTGTATTAGTTTAAGGCTTTATTAATTCAAGTCAGTTAAGCTAGGTTCAAATTTTTAATTTTATGAGGAGTTCCTTTTATTAATAAATCAGTTGCAAATTGCTAACAAAATGTTTAGGCTAGAAAAAAATGTTCTAATTAAGTAAAAGGAACACACTTCTCTTTATTAGTCTATTTCTAAATTTGTATGTGGGAATATTATCACCTCCAACCGCCTTCTGATTCACAGTTGTGCAGTGCTCCATGATTGAAAAGCTTATTAGTAGGGTAGTAACATTATGTAATACTGCTGAGGAGTATCTTTAAACATCTGAAAGCAACAAGTATCTTTCTAATTTGTTTTAAGCACTGGGCCTGTGACACACTGTCGGTTCTGTGTGATGCTGTGGCAGTACTGCAGCATGATGTTTTTTCACTACGATAGCTGAGGGATTGTTGCTAGCCTCGCCAATGCACGTGGGATATTTTTTTTCTTTCAAATATTCACCAGAAACTCCAGATCCTGCGACTGCAGGGGGAAATTTCCCCAATGCCCAGCACTGTGACAGGCATCGCCCCGTTCCAGGGATGGGATCCAGGGATCCCGTCGTAAGGAGAGCTGCACTTCGCCGGTTCCCCTACGAACAGGCGCCGGTCACGAGCCCGCGTGGAGAACTGAAACAGGGAACCACCCGATGGGGGTGCACAAAGGGCCCGGCTGGGGCCACCCGCGGGGGTTTCTGCTCAGGGCTTCCAGAGGAACGGATCTGCCACTGTGCCTCCAGTGCCCTCCCTTCGACACGGACCCGCAGCCTCTGTGCCTCCGCGGGCACCGACCCCTCGAGCCTCTCTCCAGCCTCTCCTTCCCCGGCGGGTGGTGTCCGCTACCTCCGCGTCCGCGGCGTCCTCGCTCCTTCCCGCCGCCTCACGGGACCTCGGCCGCGCGTTTCCCTCGGGGCGGGCGGAGGCGGCGGCACCGCCTCAGCCGGGGGCTGGAGCGGCGGCTGCCCCGGGGCCGTGTGGGGAAGGGCGGCTCCCGTTCCTTGTCCCGCTCCCGCTCCCGAGGGCCGCCCGCCGGCAGCTCCCCCGGGCCGCCCCCGCGAGAGGGCGCTGGCGGCGGCCCCGGGACCGCCGAGTTTGAAAAGTGCCGGTCCGGGCGGAGCAATGGCGGCAATGGCGACCCCGCAGGTGAGCGCTGAGGGCTCGGGGGTGGCAGCGGGGCGAGCAGCGCCTTGGGGGAAGGCGGTTCTCGCGCCTTTCGGGGTTCCCGGCTCCCTTCGGGGGTCCTTGTGCCCTTCGGGGGTCCCTCCATCCATGCCCCGCTGGGAAAACACTGCGGCCCTGCCCCCCCTGGGAGTCCCTGTGCCCTTTGGGGGTCCCTCCATCCATTCCCCGCCGGTAAAATCCTGTGTCTGCCCCGCCGGGAGCCCCCGCAGAGGCAGCTGTGGTGAGGGGCTTCACGCCGCTCCCGCTCCGCTCGCATGGCCGCGCCCCAAGGAGGTGGGAGAGGGTGTGGGAAGCTGCTAGGATCCCCTAAAAATGTTCATCTTCGCCTCAGGGAAATGGGGTTCGGGCCAAGTTGGTGCCTGCTGAGGAAATCTCTCGGCGTCGAGGAGGTGTTGGGGGCGAGGCTGCTGCTGGGGCTGGCGCGGGGCCAGGAGGGCAGCCAGGCTCCGGGCTGGGAAATCTTTCGTGTCTGGAACAAGCTCCCCGGAGAGGAGAAGATGTCCTGCCTTCTTCCCTTGAGACTTGAGTTTCAAGCCTAATCTGGGAAAGAAGGGACAGAGAGACCGAGACAAAGAGCGCTGGCTGCCGCCCTGGCCGGGTTCTTCCCATCCCGGTGCTTCCTGGGCTCGCTGCTTCCCACCTTCAGCCTTGGAGCTGGGAAGGCTCCAGGCAGGACCACAAGTGCCTTTTTCCTAAGTTAGCAGTGACTATTTTCTTGTAAGACATGAATGTGGCTGGCATGAGGCTCCCCGACCGTGGGCCTCATCTCTACAGCACAAAGTTGTTGTGAAAGATGGGATTTAAGATGTCCTGGGAATGTTTGGGCTGCAGGGAGGATGGCAGCCTCACCACTGACCTATTAAATCAAATTATAAATCAATTTTTGTGTTAGCGGTGAAGGGGTAAAGGGCAGGTCTGCTCTGGGCTTTGTGCAGGTGAAAGTAATTTCCAAGCTGGGCATAATTGATGGGATGGGATGGGATCTCCCTTACCGCAATCCAAAGGATTAAGTGTAACTCATACTGCTGAAATTTTTGCTAATTAGAAGCCAGTCTAGATTCTTGGGTACGACACGAGCCTGGCAGAAGCCCTGGGTGAGCTCCAGCATCCCCACTACAAGTGCCTAAAGCAAGCCAATTTCAGCTACTTTGGGGTATTTCTCTGCAAGCCATAAATGCATTTCAGGATTGTGTTGGAGACTGACCTTCCCAGGGAACCCAAGAACAGCTGCAGCACAGGCTGTGCCAGTGTCCTGACACCCCACCGAAATTCCTGAGCCAGAAGGCAAAACGGCTCAACCCAAATGCAAAAATCTCTTTCCTGTGCTTCTCAAAAATTGAGTATTTTATCTTCCTGGTGCAAACAATGTTGATGTTATGGCACCCCCTGATCCACAGAGGGGAAGAAGTGGAAGTGAAACATGTTACATTCTAAATATAGTTAGAAATTTAGCCTGGTGCATTAACTGATATTCACATTAGCTTTTGGCAGAGACTGATGTGGAGGAAAATTGACCTGAGAACTGCCGAGACTGTACCTGTTTTCTGAATCAATACCCAGTGCTTCATATTCAGCACCTTTTATTGGTATTTAGTTGTAGCACTGCTCATTCCTTTGCTCTGAGTGAATCCAGAGGGGGAAATTCTTACACCCATTTGCATAGTTTGGAGAGAAGATGAATCTATGTGCTTTTATTAGTTATTTAAATGAGAATTGCAACAAACTCCTTTTAGTAACTTGCTACAGACTGGATAAAGAGCTTTTTGATTTTCCAACTTAGGGCTGGTAAAGGTTGCCTGTGACTCAGGAACTCCATGATTCAAGTTCTTCCTCACAAAACTTTGGATGTCTTTCAAAGCTCTGGCTTAGTTCCTGGCTTTACTAATTGGGCGAGAACTTCCTGGAATCAGGATGTTAGTCTGAACCTTTTTGTTTTGTTACCAATCTGAACAACTCCTATTTTGGTTATTGTGGCCAAAGCTTGGATTTAGGCCAACTTTTAAAATGGATTTTTTCCCTTCTTCTTTGTGCTATTGGACTGAAATTGTAGCAAAAACTAATCAAGGATGTTTAGTTGAGTCTTTGATTAAGTAGTTGTTTTTGGAGGAGGCTTTGGATGCACAGCACACTCTGGAAGTGTGTTAATGTACATGAGTAACACAAGGCCAGCGTGGTTTGTTGTTGGAAATGTGGTCAACCAGTGACAGAGTGTGAAAACAAGTCGGGATTCCGCAGCCCTCTTTTTAGGCACTGGTGTGCTCTGTGATGTTAAGCCAGTTACTGTAGCAGTGCTTGACCATTTATTTTGCATTTAAGCCATGGGTGTGAGTCATTAATGTGAAGTTCTGAATGCATTCAATGCTTTGGATGACTTAAGGCTGCTCCTCCTGTTAAGAGAGAAGCACAAGTTCTTGCTTGGATGTGTTCTGGTGTTGGGTAGCACCCTTAGGGATGCTTTGCAGCTCCTGTCTGAGTCCAGGGTTTATTTGGGCAGTGAGATAAACCTCTGCTCTGCCCAAACTGGGTATGTCCAGAGTATGTGACAGAGCAGCTCGGCCCAGAGCTGTTGCTGAGCCGTACATCACTAAAACAAGTAGTATTAGAAATGATGTAAAACAAAGCCCAGGACAAATGTGAATGCCACTAATACTACTCAAAATAATCAGTGTTTAACGTGGCCTTTAGAGGACAGAGATTGAGACACCAGTCTGCTCATCTTTTCAGACACAGCAAACTTATTCTTTTGCTTGTTCATTTGTAGAAACAGCTGTAGGGCTTGCGTTTTTCTTCTTCAGGGACAACAGCTGCTAGCTAACACATGCTTGAGGCGTTCCTAAAAGCTCTAACAGATTAGCTGAGATATGTCTTTGAGCAGTCAACATCAAGGCATAATCAGATAGAAATCTGTATCTAAAATATCACACTGATAAAAGTTAATGCTGATCAGAACAAGAGCAGCAAGTATTGGGTGAGCTTTTATTCTTGAAGAATAAAGATGTGTGTAGACATTAAATAACAAGGGGATGGGTAAAATGAAGGTTTTTCTCCATGATGGTTTAAAATCAAATTAAGGCATGTTCAGATCGAGGTTGTGTTCTGTCCTCTGCAATTGAAATGTAGGTTTGTCTTCTTGAAAAACTGGTGAAAAGATTGACTTCAGAATTTCTGAATGAAACCAAGGAGTGGAGTCTTATGAGGGTATTGCTGCAGTGTCATAAAAAATTGTTGAACAGTGTTCTCTCTGAAATCCTCTTGCTCAATGCTCTTGGGCTGCAGGGCAGCTCTCTCTTGCAGCTGGGCAATGGTGTGAATTTAATGGATCCAAGCTTCCAGCAGAAACTGGAGGGTGAGAAGGAGCTGCTTCGCCGGGCAATACAGAAGGAACTGAAGATTAAAGAGGGAGCAGAAAACCTCCGCAAAGCAACAACAGACAGAAAGAATCTTGTTCACATCGAGCACGTGCTGAAATCTTCCAACCGAAAACTGGAGCAGCTGCATTGGGAACTTCAGGAGCTCAATGCAAGGATTGTGATAACAGACAAAGAGGAGAGTATGACAGGTAGGTCTTGGGTCATGATTGACTGGAACATTCTGTTAGAGTGCTTCAATCTCTAGAGATATTGAATTGATGTAGTCTTCTGTTGAGGGATCATGAGTAGTAGGAGCCTCTTGGTATTTAGCTGATGAAATTAGCTGTGGTATAAAAAGTTCAGAAAGGTGCTATAAAGGTGAAAGGAAGTGTAGGGAGAAAACCAGCTGAAGTGGTGGGCATGGGCAATATTCAGGAATAGACCGAAGATGGAATTGAAGAGATTTGAATAGAGTTTCTGGGCAGTTGAACATCCAAGTATTTTATAGGATGAATGAGTATAAAATTGGAAGAGTGCTTGCTAGTACAGGTTCATTAATAAATTAAGAAATATTTACAGATATGAGCTTGAGCTTCATTTGAAAGTGTTTCCCAGTCAATTTTGTAGACAAGACCTTTTTGTACCTTATTTTATAGCCTAACTTTCCTTTGCAGAGTCGCCCATCTATAACCCAGTGGAATGAAACGAGACAAGACGACTAACGGTATTGATTGTGTTGTTTATGCAGATGGATCTGTATCTCCAGATCCCTGTCTCTGGGAAAGAAGCCCAGACCCCATGGCAAGGAAGGTTGAAGCTTTGAAAAAGCAGCTGCATGTTGAAATGAAAGTGAAACAAGGAGCTGAGAACATGATCCAAATGTATTCAACGTCCAAGGTAAGCAGGAATAAAGAGCCATTTGGGAGTATGGATTACTGGATCAAAATTTGTATTTTAAGTCTATACACAAATCTCTCTCTGATAAGCGATGTGGGAGAGAAATTAATTTGCAAAGCTTGCTTGCCTGAATCCTGGCTCTGTACTTTGAGTCTCAGCATAATGGTAGCATGTAAGGGTGGTATAAGAGGTACATTAGGTCACTGATGAGGAAAGAAAGCTAAGAAAGCATTGGTGTTGTAACTGAATTAGTTGGTGTGATGTTTTGATATCATTGAGTTGTTTAGGATAAAGCGCAGTATGTTGTATCTCTTTATGTGAGAAAAATTTTCAGAGCTTTACTGGATTCATATTCATCTTATTTTTTGAGTTTGGCATAATTGTGTTTAAAAGTCAAAAGATAATTTGAAACATTTAAAATCCAAGCTTGTTATGAAGCTTAATTCAATAGGGCCAGCAGTGTAAGAGGGCTGTAATATTTTCACTCGTTCAAAACCTCTGCTCACAGAACACCATAAGCGCAGTTAACCAGGGAACAAGAAGTCCCAGTGACTGCAGGATTTGGTATTAACTGGGCATGTCCTTGACCTGTCCTTTCCCTCTGCAAATGGAGATTGTGATCTCAGAGTCCTTGATCCTCAGTGGTGCCTCCTTTGCATAACCACTTGTGTATTCCTTTTCAGAGTCAGTTATGACCCTTTGTGCAAGTACTACCTCACTCTCATAGGTGAGCACATCATCACCATCCATTTTTAGTGGTCATAGTTTTCTCTCTGCATCTGATTCCTTTTGGCAGGAGCGGAAGCTGTTGGCTACAGCTCAGCAGATGCTTCAGGACAGCAAGACAAAGATTGAAATAATCCGCATGCACATTGTGAAAGTATCTCAGTCAGCAGGAGGCGTGGAAGACACAGTGGATCCAGCAGGTAACATGCTTTAATTAACTGACACAGCCCACAACAGATGCAGACAGAGCCCTAAGATCCACAGTACTTGGTTGATTTTCATCCTTGCCGTGCTTTACCTCCCAAACGGGCAGTGAGGATGGGGAGCACCATCAGTGCTTCGGAGCTGCGGATCGAGGAGCTGAGGCACCACCTGCGCATTGAAGCTGCTGTAGCGGAGGGGGCGAAAAATGTGCTGAAGATCCTGGGGGGCAGTCGGGTACAGGATCGCAAGTTTTTGGCTGAGGTAAGCACACAGTGCTCAGGCCTTCTTGAGGGGGTGGTTTCATGCCCCCACATTAGTGATTTAGCATGAATGAGCAGGGTTAATTAAGTTACTAATTTAGGAATTTCCTGTCTCTCTGTTGAGACAGACTGGGATCACATTCCCTTCTAGGAATAGCGTTCCTTGCTGTGATGAAATTTCCCAGGAGCATCAGAAGTGACACTGGTGGGGGTTCAAGCTCTATGGGAAAATATTTTGTCTTTGTCCTATATTAGCAAGATGTTGTCTTGTTTTTTTTCTAAGCTTACTCTAGTTCATAATACCTGGTCTGAGGTTCTACATGGAAATTGTCTTCCTGCTTTCTGTTTTCCTTCACACTGGTAGGCTCAGAGTCGTTTGCAAGAGTCCTCTCAGAAGATTGATCTGCTGCGCTTCTCCCTGGAACGTCAGCTCAGTGAGCTTTCTCCTGATCACCCAAAAAGAGCACTCATCAAACAGGAACTAGTAAACACCTCTTCCCTGGGAGCCCGGGATGGCAACATCCAACCCACTTCAGTCATCAAACCTACAGCCCTTACAGGTAAAGGGATCCTGCATGACGTGTTGTTCTGAGGAGGACAGAGAGAAAAATGAATTATTTTTCTTCTCATTGTTGTTATATGGACATTGGGTTTTCTAGGAGCTGGACTTCTGTCTTCTAGGTCAGGCAGAGCTTTCTGAGCATGCAGATTCGCAGTCTATTATTCTGGAGTCAATTTAAACTATTAAACAAGAAATCATGAATCTGAGAAATTCTGGGACCAATTTGAGGTCAGACTGACTGGAATCACTTTATCTTTCACACAATAATATTCCTTATTCTCCTAAAATTCCTTAGGAACACTGGAAGTGAGACTGATGGGGTGTCAGGATCTATTGGAAAACGTTCCAGGACGTTCCCGAATGACAAGTTCTTCTCCCATTTGTGGCAGCCCAAGTGATTTGAGGTCCCTTTCCCGGACACGAGTTGGCCTGGGCATCCATGGCCGTGGTGTGGCAGGAAAATTCCGGAATGAAGAGCCATGCAGTGAGTACAGGGTTCCCTGTGACCTGCTGGTGGCATATCAGAGCAAGGGGGCTTCTCACTGGGTCAGCTTGGTACGAGTGCTGTTATAAGAAACCTGATTTCTGTAAAACTAAGAGAGAGAATGAATTGCATTATGCCTGGTCCTCCTAGGACTCTCCTGGAAATTGGTTGGGATGTCCACCTTTAGCATGACAGATTTTCTTTGGTAAAACGTTACAATCCATGTTTCCTCCTTTGTCCAGATGAGGTCCTTGCTGTGCTCAAAGTGGACAATAAAGTGGTTGGCCAAACAAACTGGGGACCAGTGAATAACCAGGCATGGGACCAGAGCTTTGCCATTGAGCTGGACCGGGTAAGTTTGCCTCAGATTCATGTGGTGTTTGTTTTTCCATTTAACCTTACCTGATTTGCTTGTTTAACTGCCATTCCACTTAGCTCAACCCCGTATTGCTGCTGTCCCCATGTCCTTTGATTTGCTAGTTAGCTCAGCCTCCTTCTTAAGGCAGAGCATCTCTGCCAGAGATTCAGCTTGAACAGCATCTGCTGTCCTTCTCTCCTTATCTGAGCAGTTTTGTTTCATCTTATCAGCAAAGTGGCTCCTAGGGATTTCTAAATGGGGAGCCAAGACAGCAACCTCCAAGAGGTTCTGTATAGCTAAGAAGATCTAAAAACATCAAAAGCAGGGAACAGAAGCACTAAAGAAGTCTTTTATTCATACTCTTAATTTACTGTTTTTATTTTATTTATTTTACAAATACATTTGCCATTTCCAGAGCATGGAGCAGTAATTATTCTGCCTTTGTTTTCTCCCCCACCATTCACCCACCCCACCAGTCTCGTGAGTTAGAAATTTCAATTTATTGGAGAGATTGGAGAGAACTCTGTGCAGTGAAGTTTTTACGTTTGGATGATTTTCTTGATAATGAACGCCATGGGATGTGCCTCTCGTTGGAGCCCCAAGGAATGCTTTTTGCAGAGGTATAAATGTAAGCTTTATTTCTTTTTCAGAGAATTCTGTTTAGGGTGTCTGCCCTGAAAGCAGTTGTTCAACCCAGAATACAAGGAATGGAAGGGGCAATAATCTAGAAGGATAGAATGATACCTGAAACCCTCTTCTTACATCAATAGCCCATATAAGAATAAGGAAGAACATGATAGAATACATGTGTACATGCCATAGCCTGGAGTGATTCTTCAGCTGCTCCACTGTAATTGTGTGTGTGTGCTGTGAAATCTGTTCATTTTTATTTGCTTTCATTATGAGTCATTGGTGGCACTTTAATTAAACATAAGGCTTAATGGTCAGGATTGAATCACAGGGACTGTAGAATCAGAGATCCAAACTCCCTCTGGCTATGCTTATTTTATCATCTTTCTGAAGCTAATAATAGTTTGAAGTACCATCAGTGTAGAGATCATCTCGATAATCCCTTAAAAGCCACAGTATTTTCTCCTTTGTGTTGTGATGAAAGTTCCTGTGGTTATCATTCCAAAGTAGGATCTGAACCTCATGTACCAAAGTTTGCCTCCTCTCCCTGCCTTCTTGTTTTTTTTTTTTTT
>VXBU01011521.1:815939-864482 GCA_013400315.1 Bombycilla garrulus
TTTTTTTTGGTTTTTTTTTTTTTTTTTTTTTTTTTTTTTTTTGGTTTGGTTTTTTTGGGGTTTTTTTTTTTATGGTTGGTTTGTGGTGTTGGGTTTTGGGCTTTTTTTGTTTTTACTTCTGTGCCATGAACTACTGTGTCTGTTATCCTACAAATGGGTGTGTTCTTTATGCATGGTTTCTCAAATTAGATAAAGTTCTTGGGAGATAAAAATATGTCTTAATTCTTAGCAAACAGATAGGAATGGAGATTTTTATGAGAAAACAGGCATGTGTGAAAATTTGGGTTTACAATTTAAGCGGAGAATCCTTGACAAATCCCTTTTGATTCTCTGACAGGTGATGTTCTGTAATCCTGTCATTGAGAGGAAGCCAAAACTGCAGCGACAGAAGCGCATTTTCCCCAAACAGAAAGGTGAGGTGCTGGAGAAGTGACTGTCCAGGGTGAGAGCAGGGATTTGCACAAGCAGGTTCTGCTGTCCAACTCAATCTGAGAGATGTTAAAACTCTTCATAATTATTGTATATGTGGAAGTTTGCTCAGTCACATGAAGAGCAGGCAGTCTGGCTGCAGCACCATCTGTAATGTAGTATTGTCATGGTGCTGCTAGTCATAATTAACATTGCTAGGGGGATTTAATTGCTAGTTATTTAACAGACTACTTAGCTCTGGGGCCTCCAGCATAAGAAGGACATGGACCTCTTGGAGCAGGGAGGATCACCAAGATGCTCAGAGGGCTGGAGCCCCTCTGCTCTGGACACAGGCTGAGGGAATTGGGGCTGTTCAGCTCAGAGAAGGCTCCTGGGGAGACCTTGGAGCCTTCCCAGCACCTTAAAGAGGCTTCAGGAAAGCTGGAGAAGGACTTTGGACAAAGGTCTGGAGTGACAGGAGAAAGGGAGAATGGCTTCCCACTGACAGGTTGGGATTAGATAGGATATTGGGAAGGAATTGTTCCCTGTGAGGGTGGTGAGGCACAGGTTATCATTAATCTTTATTCCCTGGAGGAAGTCCCGTTCTCCCAAGGATGAGCTACCCTTTTGGGGTAACCCACAGGTGTTTGATTGAAAACTAGAGTTTAACATTATGTGAGACTGTAATTTATATTTTATAATCTTACTGGTGGTTTGACTCTGACTCCTCCAGGAAAGGAATTTCTCAGAGCTCCTCAAATGAACATGAATGTTGCAGCTTGGGGTCGCCTGATGATGAGTTTCCTCCCTCCCTGCAGTTCCATCAGCACTCTGAGTCCCCCACTTCATGATCCCAATCACACAGACTTTCCTCCAGTTTCCCCACAAAGTCATGGTGATTCAGAGTCCAAATTGAGTAGGTAAGTGATGTCCTGAGTATTGTGTAACAGTCTGGGATGGGTGTAGGGTAGATCTTAAAATTCTATTGCACCTTACTAAGGTGGAGGAAGATATTGATGGGAAAAATGTATCTGTTAAAAAAAAAAACAGCAACAAAAACAGATGTTCAGTTTCTGTGCTTTAAAGGAAAGAAAATTCAATTCATTAAATGTCTTCACCAGTACAGTAACAGATCTGTGCAAGGTCACCATGTGATTGTTGTATTAAAAATGCACTCTGCTTTTGTGAGTAATGTAGCACTCAGAAGGGACATAGCTGAGATTTTGAATGTGCTATAGAAGAAAGTTTCCTCCAAAATAATTTTTTTAATTGACTCAGCTATTCTCTAAAGAGATTATTCCCACTGATGTACAGGACCTAGGAAAGAAAACAAAAGTTGACTCAGTTACTGTGTTGCTATTAAATTCAAGATTTCTTTAAATTCTTGACTTATTTTTGCATACTTGTGTTTCATTAATTTTATAGCATCAGAGAGCCAGTGTTAGAATGTGAGTCTAACAACTTTTAATTAATTTAGGAGAGAATATATTTTGTTGGTACTTTACAGACTTATGGTGTGAGTCAGGGAGTCCTGTTGTCAGTGATTTGGACTGAACTAGCACAGGCAGAGATGATGCAAAGGTGTTTGTGTACAATGCTCTGCCTTAGGGTAAAATCTCCGTCAATTCTATCTTAAAAATGCAGTGGGTTCCCTGTGGCTAAGCTTACATTTGCTGATGGAGCACCACCCAAGCCTCCACGCCTGTTTCTGGTGGCCAGCCCCAAGGAGTCAACTCCATCTCCTGCAGATTCTCCGGTAATCTGGGCTAATTTGGGATGTTGTCTTTGCTGCTTGGTGTTCTTTCGAGGCCCCGTTTTTCTTATTTGTTTATTACTGAAGAAAATTGCTATACTTCAGGCAGGTGCCTGATTAGCTGCCTGATCTCCTGAAATTCAGAATCCAGTGAACTGTTTTGGCATGGGGTCTTCAAAAAGAGTTGCACTTCTTTTTTTTTTTTTTCACCTCTTTTTAAAAAATTATAACTTGATTTTCTTGGAGAAGCAAAATGGGAGGTAGGTCAGCCTTGGGAGTTCAGGGCAATAGTACAGAACAGACTGCACTGAGAAAGCAGGGAAGGAGGGTCATCAGGCTTTTAGGAGCACATGAGGTTCTTTGTCATTAAAGAAACTGGGCAAAACCAAGAGCAGCTCTACTTTTCTGACAGGACAGAGCAGGAAAATTGCTTTGAGCAGTAAGGTGACCTGTTCCACCACATTTTACCCTTTCTCATTTGGCTTTTGTGATAGAGGAAACTGCATTCTTTGGTCATTGTGACTCTTGACATGAGTTTTCTAGGAAGTAAATGTTCTATCCTAGACCTTTAAAAGTGTTTCTTTTAAAAGATTTGACCTTATAAAAATTATTGTAAATGGGAATAGTTTTGTGTGCTCATAGATAATCTGTTTTTATGCTACTTACCTCCAAGCAGAGGCAATGACCATCTGCAAGAACATGTCTGTGGTCATGCTGGATCCTGACAAAGGAGAAGAATTGGATGTGGGTGTTCAGGTCAGACTTGGTGATTTCAGAGAATGACCCATAGTATTTTTGTTTCTCCTCCTAGTGCCTGAAGAGGCTACATGTTGAGGAGAAGCCTTGCAGCTCTCCTGTAACAAGATTTCCAATCCCAGCGTCTCCAAGGTAACTGGATAGCATGGGCTGTCTCAGGTCACAGATTAAAGAGTTACTGGGCTCAAATTTTTGAGCATGAAGTCTAAAATTCTGCTCAATATGTGCTTTGGTTTCTCAGCAGCAAATTCTTAATGCTGAGTGTGGACAATACAATGAAAAATTTGCTCAGAACTTCACTTGTCTAAATGTCTGCCATGTCTTCTCTGTTCATTAACTCAAATAGTGAGCCTCTTGGTAGGCACTGCAGTGTAAGAGGTGATTTAGTAGAAGGTAAAGTCATTTAGCTGTCTTCAAGGGCTTCCTTGTGTTTGAAGTGCTGTGGTGTAGTATATTTAGATGTATCTGTGTGCTAAGTAATACATTCCAGAACTACTTTTTGCTATACAGAGCTTCTTCCCTTGACACAAACACACAGTCTTTTGTTATCTGCTCATGCACCTCTTGGGTACTGCCTCTTCTCTGTTTTTCTGCAGGAAAAGGACAGTTCAGCTTGAAGATTTTCACTGCATTGCCATGTTGGGCCGTGGCCACTTTGGGAAGGTAGTGGAGAAGTACAGTGTGGAGGAGGGCAGTGGTTGTGATAATGGGGCTCTGCCTGGGAGTCTAAGTAGACACATTGCAGTACAGGAGAGAACTGTTGCAGTGCAGATAGGGAACAACAAACCCAGCCCAGCCACATAAGCAGCTGGTAACTGTTGTTAACAGTCAAAATTCCTGAGCATTTGTGACTCCAAAACCTGGAGAAAGCTGTTCTGAGAGTGCTAAATCAAAGCACACCATTACCATTCCTTTCATGAGGATCACTAGTGGAAGAGCTCCATTCCCAAAACTGTGCATTGCTCCCTCTGTGAGAACTCTGAGGTGCTCCTGAAGCACTGGGCCAGCTGTGATAGTGCTGTGTGGGAGAAGGACATAACTGACACCAGCATCCTCTGGGCTACTGCAGCACAAGGAGCAAAACACAAGTGCTCTGTTTCTCGAGTTCCTTGAGTTTGGTTTTGAAAATGACTGTCTGGAGTGGATGGAAATAGTTGGTCAACTTGAGTTCCAGTAATCTGATGAGGAAATATGAGATTGTTTGAAGTACAGCTTTTCTGTTGTCTTTCAGGTACTGCTGGCCCAGTACAAGGCGACTGGAAAGCTGTATGCCATCAAAGCCTTGAAGAAAAAAGACATTATTAGGAGAGATGAAATTGATAGGTGAGCTTTTTTTAGAGATGGTACTATTGGCTGAGGCTACATTACCATGACTGTAATCAAATGGTAGCAGCTATGGTGGGTACTGGCTGTGGTAGTCTTAAGTTTAAATGTGACCTTATGACTTGGATAACTAAAATCAGAACTAAGGTAACTTAGAATGGTGTCTAACCTTTGTAAGAATGACACTTGAAGAACATCTAAAACTCAAGGTTTTGAAGTATATAAGATAAATATTTATTAGCCCTCACTTTTTATTTCTCTAACTTGAGATGTAAAGATTTTCTTCTTCATCCTCTCTTTCTCAAAACAGGCTGTTTAACACTGATGTTTTCATTCTTTGAATCCTGGCAGCTTGAACTGTGAGAAGCGAATATTTGAGGTGGTCAATTCTTCTGATCATCCATTCCTTGTGAACATGTTTGCATGTTTCCAGACCCCTCATCATGCCTGTTTTGTGATGGAATACACTCCAGGTGGGGATCTGATGATGCGCATACACGAAGATGTCTTTCCGGAGCATATGGCACAGTGAGTTAGAATTAGTCTTGTCTCCAGGCACTGTCAATTTTTAACTTGAATTTCATATATTGCCTGATAACTATTTCTGTCTTTTAGGTTTTATACAGCCTGTGTAGTTTTGGGGCTCCAGTTCTTGCATGAGAAGAAAATTGTTTATAGGTAATGCAGCAGAGACTCGAGACAGTTCAGCAACTTGAAGCTTGATTTTTCCTGTAGCTGTGTCTGGAACTCACTCTCTTGCTGAGGTTTCTAATCTTTCTGCCTGTCTTTATTTTCCCTGTCACTATCAGCATGTTCATCGTGCTCACAGTAGAGAAAGTCACCTAGAAGCTATTCATCTGGCATGTTGCAGGTGATTAATCCTCTGTGACATGTCAATGCATTCTGGGGGGCACCTGTAAGTCAATGCTTTCTTTTCACTGGGATAGTCAGGTAATTTGTCATGATGTTGTGGGAGCTCTTTTCCAGATGAATAAGCCCCACCCAGCTCCAAGCTGCTTGGTGAGCCTTTCATTTAGGGGAAAATATCAATCAATTAAAGGAAATATTCTAAATAATGCATGATTAAACCAAATGTAGACTTTACTCAATCTAGATTTTGTTCTCTTTATTGACATCCACCTTCTGTCTCTTGCAAAAAAAACATATTGGGTGGCAATCCTCAGTCTTCATCCACTGTTTTCTTTCATCTCCTTTGCATGCAGGGATCTCAAATTGGATAATCTCCTTTTAGATGCTGAAGGATTTGTGAAGATTGCAGATTTTGGATTGTGTAAGGAAGGTAAGTAACTGGAGAAGCTGAAATTGAGCCAACAGGATCAGTTTAGGATCTGGGCTTTAGTAGGTGTTTGTTCGTAACTTGTATTAATCCCCATTGAAAAAATTAAAATCAAAAAAGCCAAACAACAAAAAACCCCTCACTGATCTGACGATGGTGAATTTGGAAGAATACCTTGTTGTGTAATCTTCAAGAGACTTATGAAAGCATTTAAAATGTGCTTGTTTGCTCAAAGGAGCCAGAATATAATATAATATAAAACATGTACAAGAGTAAATGAGCAGTGGAACATGCAGGAAGTTCCCTTGGGTTTGCTGTTTATTTAAGCACTGTCTGTATATTTGTTATTTGGAGTCGTTGGGGGCCTCAGGTTTCATACTTCTCACTGGCAATTCCCCTCGCCCAGGTGACAAACTACAGCTTTCAGGAGGTGAGGCTGCATCAGAGCCATTCAGTAACTTCTGCTGGGTTTTATCAAAGTGTCCTTTTCCTACAGGAATAGGTTTTGGAGACAGGACAAACACCTTCTGTGGCACCCCTGAGTTTCTGGCCCCGGAAGTGCTGACGGACATCTCGTACACACGGGCAGTGGACTGGTGGGGCCTGGGTGTCCTCATTTATGAGATGCTTGTTGGCGAGGTAAGGCCAGCATCCCTCAGGGGATCTCACTAACCAGGCTTGGGGACCTGAGCACCCGAGGTAAAAGTTTGCTGAGTGTAGCCAACTGTGTATTAGTACTTGAGTTACATTTTTCTCATTCATAGTGCTTGCCAAACAGTAATTAATCCATACAACTCCCTGCTATTCTCATGCCTGTTTTAATAGTGAGGAATGGGTGCTATGTGGATTGAATAATAGTATGTCCCAATTGCAGTCACCATTCCCTGGAGACGATGAGGAGGAAGTCTTTGACAGCATTGTTAACGATGAAGTCCGGTATCCACGCTTCCTGTCAACTGAAGCACTTTCCATAATCCGTAAGGTAAAGGGCTGAGGGGTCTCTGGGAGCCTGAGGAATTTGCATTTACTGTGTAAGTGGATCCAGAGGGACTTGATTAGGATTGTATAGTATTTGTGTGTGTAATTTGAAGCTGCCTACTTAGGCTAAGGAAATGTTTAAAATTTGTACATATTTTCTCTTCCTTCTCTTTACATAAGTGTGATTCTTCTGTATAAGGATGACTAAGCAGGCTGCTTACTGTTCCTGCTAAATCTGGCACAGAGAAGTGTTGATTCAAGGGCAGGAATGTCAGAGCAATTCAGTGGAGATGGCTGGATTCAGTGCACCACAGGCACAGGTGCACAATTAAGCTGAGATGCTCCATGCAGTTTATGTCAGGTATCTTATTGCTGTTGGCAAATTGTTTACAAGGAACTAGGTCTGAGTTATTCCTGGCAGATGATGACCTTGGTGCAAAGTGAGAATGAGAAAACACCGAGGGACCAGTACACCTCCCTCCTTTTGTTTTTCTCTCTGGAACATTGTTTCTGTCCATCCTTGTTTCCCATGGTTTAATTTTGAATTGATGTTTCTGCAGCTGCTTCGGAAATGTCCAGAGCGTAGACTGGGAGCAGGGGAAAAAGATGCAGAAGAGATTAAAATTCAGCCCTTTTTTAAGGTAGGAACTTGGTTTATACCTCTCCCTTATTTCTTGTGTTTGAGCAGAGACTGATTTGCTTTCTGTTGGTATTGAGGCTTGTTTCCCTTTGCTAGCAGGGAGATCTTAGTGATAGTTTCTGTTGCACCTGGTTGTTCCATTCAGGAATATGTGTTTCAAGTCTTGCTTGAAATGACATCCCCCAAGTTTGTTTTCTGGGATCATTACGCTTCCAGAGCCAGTTTATTTCTGATTGTGCAGCTTCTATGTACAAATATGCCTAACTTTAGAGACATGAACAAATATTCCTTTTAAAATCAAACTTCAGTATCAAAGATGTTATCTAGTGATGCCAGTGATTGTCAGTCAATCTATTTGATCACTGCATTTGCAGGATACACATGACTCTTAAGAGAAATGGAGGTTAAATTGCTTTGTGTCAGGGGTATCTGTTCCAGGAAAATTGTGTTGCCATCCCTCCTCATTATTACTCATCTGCCCAAAAGTTTTTAGCCTTATAGCCCTTGTCTGGCTTTGCACTGGGGCAAGAAAAGAACTTGGATGTCAGCAGAAATTGCTGGGATCCACAGATCAACCTGGCCATGGCTGAGCTGTAGTTTTGTCCCTCCTAAATACAGTTGTAGCTGTAAAATACACTGCATGGAATCTCTGCACTACCTCCTGTGCTGTTTGTTTTGGCCCTTTTTTCAGTTCTCTCTTTTTTTCAAGTAGTAGAATAAGACATGTTGCAAATGATCCGTAAGGGAGGCTGTAATTCTCCCTCTGACTTTCACATTTCATATATAATCTTTGTGTCAACTGGGCCTGTTGCCTTCCTTTTCTTGCAGGGAATTGATTGGGATGCCTTGTTTGCCAGGAGGCTGAAGCCCCCTTTTGTGCCCACATTAAGAGATCCAACTGACATCAGCAACTTTGATGAAGAGTTCACTTCCCAAAAGCCAATCCTTACTCCTCCTGAGGAGGTTTCTGTGCTAACCCGTAAGGAGCAGACTGTCTTCAAGGACTTTGACTTTGTTTCCAGACACCTTTTAGATGTGTGATTCCTGGGATGTAAAAACATGAAGAGGTTGTTACCACCTTGAGAGAGCATAGAGAAGACTTTGCAGGGCCAGTGGAAAAGCCAACAGGATTTGTAGTACAGGTAGTGCTGATGGCCTCAGGATGAGGTGCCTTGCAAGCTGAATTTACCTGCTGTGGGTTTTCCAGCCTCAATTGTTGGAAAGATCCTGGATGTCAATTATCTTTAAGGCATAATTAACTCTTGACTGGATATATCTTCTTCTGTCATTGAATGCAGATGAAATTTGGAATTTAAGCTGGACTTGATGAAATCAAATCATCTCTGCAACCCAGGTTACTCTTTGCAAAAAGCCTAAGTAAGTAGTGTGACTTTTTAAAGTTGTAGCATAGCAGGGGAATGGCCACTTCTGATTTTCTAGAGATGCAGCATTCCCTCCTGGTAATGGTTTTATGCCATTTCCTACTCATAAAAATGTGTATGCCAGATAAGGAATGGATTTTAACACTACCAAGACAATGATGTTTGATAATGATCCAAATGATTTTTAGGAAGGAAGATTAATCTTTCTACTTAAAGATGCCAACTCTTAGCTCTCGTTTTTAATCATATCAAACTCCACAGCTTTGCACATGTTTTTTTCTTTTTTGAAAATAAAGCTACCTTTCCATATAATAAATATTCAGCTTTTCATCTCCTTTGTGTCAGCTGAATGTTTCGGATCAGGGCTAACCAAAATATTCAACAGGCAGGACTTCAGTTTTCTCCATAAATGTCTGTAGTAATATTTTCTTTCTTTCTTCCTTCTCACTCAGGTTGTCTGTGTATATATTGCATGGTGTCATCAGCTGTCAGATACCAATGACTGCAGTCAGGTTATCTCTCCACAGATTTTATCAGTGTGTACATCCTGTGCAATTTTTGGGGACAGCTAAGTAATGACAGTCAGTACTGGAAAATCAGTGAGTTAAAGGTGATTTCATTGCCTCGTACTCTATCTTGTAATGATACTTAATAAGATACATTTTCATGTCTTAAATTCATAATGCTAGCTCATTGGGCAAAAAGGGAAGGGTTTTTAGAGATAAGGCATCTGATGCAAACAAAGACACAATCATTGCTCTTTCAGTTTGTCTTCACCAGACAGAGACAGGAGTGGGCCTAAGGCAGCTGTGCTGCAGCTGGAGCCAAAGGATCTAGGGAATTGCTGAGCCAGGGCAGGTCTCAGTGCTTCAGGATTCAGTGAGGTAAGAGCTGTTTGTGCAAACCAGGGATATTTCACACTCAACCTAGATTTCCCATTTTCAGAGCCAAGTATAGCTGCTTCTGAAAATTCCTGTGTACAAAGATCCTTTCAACCTTCTGCTCACCCTGGCTGTGCACTGGCCTGTTACTGCAGGATACACATTTTTCTCACTCTTGTTTGAGTGGCAGTTGCTGTTGGCCCCTGTGGTGTATTTTGTGGCTTTAGTTCAAGGCCATTGTGCAGTGGGAGGTAGCACAATGGATTGCTAGCACTAGGTTCTAGGTGAAATCCAGAACTTGGGTTCAAAGAGAGAGTCATAGAGAATTTAAAAATGCATATTTCGTCTTTTATTTTATAATTTATGGTTGAGTAAAAAAATGGTAAATTAACACCCAGGTGTATTTTAAAGAAATACCAAACAGAGCAAAACTGCTTTGAGCTGTTGTACCTGCTGATAAACTTTCACTTGACTGATCCTGAAGAACCAGCAATGTGACAGATGATCCACACTTTAGCAGGTACCACAGTAACACAAGCAAACTGCAGGATCCTTCTGAATGGTGTAGCAGCTTTACAAAAACAGTCCTTAGCATTCTGATATCCCTCTGATGAAGCTTCTACCCCGAACAAACCAGACTGTGCACAAACTCCAGAGCTGGTCAAAAAGAAAATTCTGCTGCACTTAAATTGCTTTTGAACTGTTATACTGTGTTAGTAACTACACTGTCTTCTCATGAGTGTTCATCAGCTTTAAATCCTGAGTGCTTCTGAGCTGGTGTGAATTCCTGAACCAAGACAATTAAGGCACAAGGTAATTTTAACTAACATTTTGTTGTGGTTTTCTTCTTTTGTTTTTGTTTTAACAGGAAAAGGTCAGGACTAAAATTCACACCAGAGCCTTTTCTGTTTTAAAGCTAAGATCGGTCATCCCAAACTTCCTTTTAGTTCCCCATGGAAATCTGAAGTATGACCTTTTATTTCAAGGGAAAACAGGTCCTCTTGCTGCTGTCTTGAAAGCTCTCTCATCTCAATTAATCAACCAGGACCTGGCAGCTTTTCTCTTGCATTGAAATTGTATTATTTTATTAAAATGTCACTAGTGATTTGAGGTAGTAGTAGTTTTACCAACAGTGTTACTTGCGTTAGGCATGAGGTACCCACCTCTGCTCCTGCTTCTCTCCCAAGCTACAGCAAAGGCCTGAGCATGACATTATCTACAGAAATAACCCAGTAGCCAAGGATTACTTTTCTGCCCAAAAAAAAGTGATGGTGTCATTCTTTTGAATCTTGACTTGATTCAAAACAGTGAATTGGTAGCAGCATCATCAATTTAAAAAGCTGTGAGGAAGCTGCTCAGGGCATCACATAATACAGGTTAATTCTCCCATAAGATTAATTGGGTGTCTTACAGCTCTTTCTCATGCACATTAACAGTATTAAGCCTTAAGTCTTTGTGGAAAGCATTAAGTTGAGGCATGTGGACAGAATAAAATTTGCTTTTGACTCTCTAAATATTTACTCAAATATTTCTCTTACATGCCTGATGCTACTGCCAAAAGGCACAGCAGTTCTCACAGTCAGAACCTGACCGTAAAAAGGCCACAGGAATTACACTGATCGTGGCTCGTTTTATCTCTCACTGCTGCTATTCCCTAGCAGCAAAAGGAGAGGGAGACCTTGGAGAAACGAACATGAATAGTCACACTAATCTTGAATTTCTCCTGGAGAGATGTGGACGCACTTAACAAAAGGAAATAAATTTACAGAGATACTTTGCTCAGTCTGGAAATCAGCTCTGCTGGCTTTGACCTCCCCAGAACTGGATTCTTGCCTTTAACAGTGTTATTTATATATAAAAAATAACCCTGACTCTCCCTGAAATGTAATTTGCAAATGAACAGGTTGTGGAGCAGGTTGCATAGTCCATGATGTATTAAAGCTCAGTGCAAGGAAACAGCAGCCACTGCATTAGCCAAGCTTTACCCAGCAGCCTGTCATGTGTGCTGGCACACTGGGACTAGACAGGCTCATTGTTCTTGTGAAAATAGATGTTCTCCCATGCAGTGAGGTGGCGTGAACAGAAGAATCTCCAGAGATTGAGGATTACCCCTTGGTCAAAGGGGTTCTCCAGCTCTGAGTGCCGCAGGTAGGAGATGCGGTGGTGCGACATGAACTCCCAGGTCGTGGTGTTGCACGAGATCAGGTACAGGTGGGAAACAAGCAGCAGCAGGACCACAATGCTGAATATGAATATCAGGAGGAAGGACACAAGGAGGAAAATGTTGTGCTGCAGCCACTCCCAGGATTGTTCAAAGTAGAGGCCTGACCTTTCAATTCAAACAGAAATAAATCTGCAGGTAAAGTAGCAGAACTAGTTTCATAAACTAAGCAAACCTGATGACACATTCAAGTTTGATTCATAACTAATGAGCTGCTGATAATCCTCAACTACAAAGAGTTAATATTCTATGAAGTCCTGAGAGACTGCACGGTAGGGATTGGAATCTAAGTTTAGAAGATGCTGTTTCCCCTGACAGCTGTGAGACACAGTCACCCTGGGCTAACTCCTCTCCTGAACAGCTGGAACCCTATTGGAGTTTCCAGCACTTGAATATGTAAACAAAGATCGTGTTACAGTGACTGAAGCAAAATGAACAATGAAGTCTAAATTATCAGATTCTGCTCAAGATTAGGGGGCTCCAGGATGCAAAAGAGGGTGAAGATCCAAAGCCAGTCCAGCCACTGCTATATTCCATGCCAGCCCGAGGAGCACCACAACTTTCAGCAATCTCAGAGGTCCAAATGCCATCTCACAGCCTTACCAGGCAACGTGGCCTCCCCACAGCAGGACCACAAGCTGCACACTCAAGTAGACAATGAAGAGGGGGTGATTCCTTTCTCCTACACAGTTCTCAAGCCAGGGGCAGTGATGGTCGTAGCGCCGCACGCACTGCTGGCACATCTGGCAGTGCTTGGCTCGCATGGGTTGCTGCAAAACACAATCAGAAAAAGAAAAACCCACTGGCTACAGTTTGTGGCTACAGTTTGTGTCCCACTCCTGTTTGGTAGAAGAGAACATCATGCAAATCTGTCTTTCTCCACAATATTGTTCCTAAAATGCTTGTGAGACAACAAGTCAACATTGCCAGGACAAAGCAAAGGGATTGTGATTCTTCTCCTAGTCAAGACCCAAATGGGTGACATTCAAATTAAGTGACTCTCCCACACTCCTCCTATCTATACATTTTCTTTATTATCTACCTATTATAGGAAGTCCAGCGTGCCAAGGAGGGAGACAAAGCCAATCAGTGTAGTCAGGAAAGCACAAACGAGAGTATTGAGGCAAAAAACTAGGACCACTACTGTCAAACAGAGTGGGCAGGGATGTGATTCTTTTTGGGGATGCACAGAGAAGTGCCACCATCTGAATACAAGACCCCTGCAGAGAAAACTTCTCAATTACCAGGCACAGAGAAGGCGAAAGACCTGGCTGAGAAAAGTAGCGCTTCCTAGGATTTGTCCCCTGCAGCATATAAATGCTCCACTAGCTTTTCCTCTTGCAATAAGCTCATTCCTCCTAGTTGATACTCTTCAGGAATTCATGGGAGCTGCAGTAATGCCTAATTTAATTAAACTGATAAGAATCATTCTGAAAACAAGCCTTTCTAGGCTTTAGGCAAGCTGTTTTAAGAGCTAATTTCATTGCTGTAATTTCTCCTTCATGCTGTCTTTTACCATTCAGGCCAATGTTTTGTTGTTTTAAGGCATCTCAACAAGTTCACAACAATGAGCAGTTCCCACGTGTTGCACTCAGCTGCCTTTCTGACTATTAAGGTATTTTCAAAATAACTTCTTTGGCAGTACTGCAAGGTCTGGGTGACATGGCAGTAAGAATGTGAAATACTATTTTCCCATGGCAAAAAAAAACCCCATTACTGTTTCTGTAAGCCAGCAAGGACTTGTTTCAGCCTTGGAAAACTGGCCTGTGTGCCAGTGTCCATCACTACTACTTGCGTGGCTACACAGTCTGCCCAGCGTCCTCTGAGCAGCAATTACAGACCACTAACAGCAGCTGAAGAATAACATAAGCTTTCAAATCACTCATCCTTTTCCAGCATGTTCTGGATGCCAACCTTCACCAGGCAGTAACCACAGCGCCGCAGCTTAATGTCACCTGGAATCTGAGGGATCACCACACCTTGTCCTTTATCTTCACCTTCCTACAAAAAAAGAGAAAGGGAGGGACTGAGGAAGGTTCTTTGTNTAGAATAACATAAGCTTTCAATCATCCTTTCCTCTTCCAGCATGTTCTGGATGCCAACCTTCACCAGGCAGTAACCACAGCGCCGCAGCTTAATGTCACCTGGAATCTGAGGGATCACCACACCTTGTCCTTTATCTTCACCTTCCTACAAAAAAAGAGAAAGGGAGGGACTGAGGAAGGTTCTTTGTCTGTTGTCTAGACATGATTGAGCTGTCTTGCTGCATCCTTTTACTTAACAGTTACACAGTGCTTGTTATCTCTGTTACTAGAACAAAACAGTTCCTTAGAATTCCTACAGAAGCTGCCGACAGTTATGGTACAGTGAGAGAGAACAGGTTACAGTAACCCTCCAAAGAATGCTTCCACAGAGGCAAAAATAACTCTGGTAAAGATACACTATGGGACAAAAACAAGGTTAAACTTCACTTCTAAACACAATAACAATGTCTTTTCAGTATGAGCAGTGCTAATTAGTCATACACAGCCAACACTGACATTAACGATAGATGACTAAGATTGATAATAGTTTTGTCCTACACAGTCTATAAGGCAGTGAACCTTGAGCAGACTATCAATTACTGAAACTTTGCATCTCCATTTATTTCACTGTAACTTGTTTGTGGACGTGTCTTGTGAGAGGGCAACAAATCCATAGAGTTCAATAAACAGAGCTGCAGAGAGCACTGTCTGCCAAGCCTGCCTTTCAATTCAGGGGCATGTTTTGCAATTGTACTTAGCAGCGGTTATTGTAAAATAGGTCATATATACATTCCACAGGGCACTGCAGCCTCTGCTCTAGGAGAGGACTTGGGCTCAAACGCCACAGTTACTTACAAAGGCAGTGTGGTGTGAAAGGCACATTTAAAGCCTGTTACAAAATACCAGTGTGAGACAGTCTGTCCTCATCTCCAAGGGTCTGTGCATGTGTCCTTCATGCTAGCACAACAGAAACTGATTCAGATTCTTATCTACCAGAGTGGACAAAGTAGAAAAGCCTATAGACTTTACAGCTACTCCACTTTGTTCTGTTCATGAAGGGATTTACCTTCACTTCCTCTTCAGGCTTAACAAAACCCGGATCCATGAGAGACACCTTGAAGTACAGCAGGACCGAGCATAACACCAGCAAAACGAAGATCAGCGGCTGAAGCAGCTCCCCGCGCTCCTCTTGCTTTTGCAGATCTGAAAGGTACCCAAAAAAGACAGAGCAGCAGCTCCTTGTGAAGCGTTCGGGATTTTTCTCTCTGGCCTCAGTAAAAAGGTCCCGAATCTATGAAGAGGAAACGGGGAGAGACCAGGTGGGGAGAGGACGCGGGGCGAGAGAGGACAGGCTGAGAAGGGGCTCCCCAGCGCCGCCCTCGGGGCACCCCCGGCCCGCGGCCAGGCGCACACAGCCCGTGTTCCGCAGGGACACACGATCCCCATCCTCAGCCCGCCATCCCCGTTCTCAGCCTGTCCCCGGGGGCGGAGCGGCCCCGGCCCCCCGCTNGCCGGGCCCCGCCTCACCCGTGCGGTGCAGGAGGAGCCCAAGCGCCAGGCCCGCGCTGAGGGCCGTGTGTGCCGCCCGCACCCAGCGCCCGCCGGGGCCCATGGTCCCCCGGTTTCCCGGCTCCGCCGGCCCGGAAGGCCTCCGGGCACCGCTGGCAGGGCCGGACGGGACACGGGCAGCGCCCCGAGGCGGGGCCAGGGCGGCCCAGCCCCGCGGGGGTGGCTCCGCTCGGACGTTGGGCTCATTCCGCTGCCCAGCGCGGGCTCGGGTTCTGCTGTCTCGGGCTCGGCGCACACCGTGAGCAGGGGTCACTGGGCTCCTTTTGTCCCCCGCACCGCCCCGGCCTTGTTGTGCCATGTGAGCCGATCCTGCGGGGCCTTTTCTCAAGGAATGTGTTTTCCCTGAGCCTTTCCCGCGTGTCCTGCCGCCCTAACCTCGGGCTCTGGAGCGCAGGGCTGGGCAGACTGTTCAGAACCTCCGTTACACCGGGGCAGACGCTGCTGGGTGTACAGAGCTATGGAAGGGGCTGGTAGCGATGGCTCGGACAGCAGGTGCCGTTCAAAGGCTCCTCGAGGTGGTTCCCGAGGTGCTGCACTGCATTAGCCCTGCTCTCGCAAACGTGGTTATTCCATGTGCTGGTTTCCAGCCCCTTGAAAGAAGCGCAGACAGGCTGTGACTGGCTGGAAGCAGCTATGCGGCCCCATTACCCAAACAGAGCCTGGAGAATGTCTGCCATAACTCGAGTAGGGATTTGATCTGGTTGAGATATCTGCAGTCAAGAGACTCCTGGCTGGGTGAGGTCATTTAAGTCCCCCGAGGGCTGCCGAGGGAAGCAGGTGTGTATGGGCTCTTCTCAGCTGGAACAGACACCTAAAAGCAATTTAATTGCACCTGAGATGCAAAAAATACCACCGAGGTGACTATAGCACATATATATTTTCACTTTGAGTGTCTAAGGGAGATGAATGTCATCACAGTTCTGTAAAAGTTCCAAAATCAGTGCTTTCTCTTTAAACTCCTTTCAGTTTTAGCATAGATATATCTTGTTGCTTTTGTTACCTTCTTTTCCAATAAAAATTGGAAAGAAATATAATATTCTTTATAAATTTACCCTCCAGCACCTGGCAGTAGATTCCTTGGTACTGTTTGCCTACAAATTGATTATTTTAGTCTCTTCACATGAGTCAGTGGCCACTTGCTGATACCAGGAAATCACCTGGTTGTGTGGGTCACTTAAATGGTTTACCTGAGACAGCTGGATTGAAATGTTAGAAATTGTCCACTAAATTTCCAGCAATCATTCAAACCCTTTTGTTTTTGGTTTTGTTTTTTTTTTTTTATCTAGGTAAATGCAAAGCCTATAGCCGTCTTCCCTCGGACACCTCAGGCTGTACTGGTGCTTGGTAAAAGGTGAGTAGTGACTTTCCTTCTTCTCAGAGATGTAAATTTTAAAGCTTAATGAAAGCAATTTGAGTAGTAATAATATTATCCACTTGAAAGTAGCAACATTTTGATGTTGTAAAATAATCTGTCCTAAGGAATGTATCCTGTCTTTGTGATTAAAATAATTTGGTGCATGTTACTCTTTTTATCTTCTCCTTCAGCTTTGAAACCAGTCTTGCAGAGATCAGAGCTTATCTCTTGTCTCAAGGGTTTCAGCCTCAATGACTGCTTGAAATTAGGCTCAGTTACAGAAAGTCTCTATACTAAGTTTCTGTGTGGAGATTGTTGGTTCTTATGGCATTCCAGCTGGGAATCCCATGCTGCTGGAAGGCTGAGTTATCTCTCTGTACTCTTACAACATGGCATGTTTTCAGAGGCAGTTCAGTTTCATACAAATGCTCCTGCCATCCTGTTCACCTTGCTCCTTTACAGACTCCACAGTGACCACTGAGTTAACTGGCACTGAGCCCTTCCAGGACCAGGGTCTTAAGAAGAAAGTCAGGCTGGCCTTAAAGCAGATTGGCTTTTCTTAATTGCTCAGATCCTACCCGTTACAAAGCCCAGGCTGTGGAGTGTGAGCTGTAGACACATTACAGAGTTCAGAGCAATCTGGACACTCAAATATTGTCCTGATTTTTTTCTCATCTCACAAAATTTCCTAACAATGCTCTCGTCCTCCATGGCTTTCTTTTGTTGACAAGCAGTATTGTGTCTTTTGGAGTGATGAAAGGCAAAGGCACTGAATGGCATCATCAACACGTGGCAGTTCCTTTCATCTTTAATTAAATATATGACAGCCAATGGACCAGTACTGTACCTAAATAAACCACATTCATAAAACAAAGGAAGAAGACACTCTTGAGCACTAGGTTTAATACACAGCGGGTATCCAACGGATACAACAGAAAAGTTAATTCATTCAGAATTGTAAGGAAGCAACAGTTGTGCATTTTGATTTTTTTTTGCTCAGTTTCACCAGGTACAAACATCTGAACCAGGCCTCAGCATCAGGCAGGTCCATGGACAGAGTAAAAGGAGACGCTTGCTCATTATAACTGAGGGTATTTTCATTGCAAAACAAGGAAATACATATTTAGTTAGCTTAAAAACTTTTTTTAAAACAAGGAAAGAGTTACAGAGAGAATGAGTGACAATTATATAAAATCAAAACAGTCTGCTAAAGCAGAAGTGTTTCAGTTCAGCAGAGTATCTCCCTCATTCCTTAAGTGCTCTCTTCTCCTTCAGCCCCCATGCTGCTTTTCATCCATTTCTGATGACTGTTGCCCTCTCTGCTTCATACACATACATGGTTGTCGTGGAGACCAGCTGTTTCCCTACTTTTAAATCTCTTTTTCCAGCACAAGCTGTCCTCTAACAGCTGAGCTGTGGCAGGCTCCTCCCTAAACAGTCTCAAGGAAATGTCTTTTCTATGGATAGTGCCTGACTGCAGTGCCCTCTAGATCTTGCCCTACTGGTAATTAATTGCCTTCTTCAGGTAAGGAGAGGGAATTGACTCACAGCTCCAAGACTTTTCTTCCCACTCATCTATTGCTGAGACCAGAGTGACAGCAGCACAAGCCCAGCCAAGGTGACAAGCTGGGTAGGATTCAGTGCTGAAGAGAATCATTGAAGTAGGAAGGTGCAGGGAAACAGCAGCCATGGTGCAGATGAATTATCTGCAGTGTTCTGATTGCCACAAATATCAGTGCTAAACTTTCTTGGCTTGGTCTAGATGAGAAAGTCTGGTGCTTCTGAGTGTTAAACATCATCCAAGTAGATGCCAATCCTTATGAGCAATTCCTCCCACAGATCTTGTAAAATGGAAGCACTGGTGGGAAGTTGCTCACCAATTTGCTCTTATCTGCTCCAGAGAACATGGACACCTTGCACTGTTGGGTCACTGACAAGGGCCACTGGAGGACAGGGCAGCCTCCAGCCAGGAAGAAAACCACATACAGTTCAGGTAGAGGTTCCTTTGTTGGCACAGTCTCTGCAGGGAGCTACTGAGTCGTGTTCGTGCTCTGCTTGCCAAGCTTTGGAATATTAAAGGAAATGCAGTAGTGAAAACATGAGGAGTCTGAGTGGGCCAACAGCTACTGAGCACAAGGAGCTCCTCTGCAATGTCCTTACATGCTATGAACTTTAGCTGGATTGTCATTTGAAAAATAGAACTGCACTTTGGTTTTCTGAGCAGGGTTGGTCACTGGCTGTATGATTTTGTGTGGAACTGAAGTTTCCTGGCTTGTTCCTTTGATCCAGCAAAGCTGGAAGGCCTGAGAGGCATCCCTGGAGCAGTCAAGCATTTCAGGGTATCCAACTTTCCCCTTTTGCATTAAACCTCCATTAAAAATCTGCCACTTTGCCCTCCCTTCCTTTGCAGAGCATTGATGTGATGGCTGCAGGCAACTCTCCTGTTCTGTCCTCAGCTCTGGATCTATGGCACCAGTTAAATCCTCGCCACCAAAAACCGTTTTCAGGTCATGCATTATGCCTGTTGTTTCAGTTAGGGAAACTGAGGCCCAAACTAGTTTCAGACTTGCAATTACAGGAATTGTTGGATTGTGCTCTGGTGCTCAGAGGATACTTTTCCCTATTTGCTCCTTACTGAAGAGAAAATGTTATTTTTCAGCTCATGAAATCCTGAATACACTGAAGCTTATAGGCAAAGCTCATGTTAACTCTAACAGGGGTGTTATTCCTTTTAATGTGCTGCCCTTAGGCATTTACCTTGCTGGTGGCCTGACTCAAAATCTTATGTGAGGCTTTCTGCAACAGCCCAGTTAGAGTTCCCTCTTTCCCCTGGGACTGGTGATAGATTTCAGCAAGCTGAGCTTTTCTGACAGCCTGGCCTGATTCCATTCATCTCCTTATTGCTGGGAAAATTGAATTTTTTAAATCCTGGTTCAGGCTGAGGTACAGCTTGCTGAGGGTCTGTGAGCAGTGAGGACAGAGATTACCTTTACAGTGTGAAACAGCTGTGATGCAGTGTGGATCTCGTTAGTTTGGGATGCAGCAGGTGAGACTCAGTAACTGCTCAACTTGTGGAAGCACTGGTTTGGAAAACCCAAACCTTTGAGGTCTCAAGGCAGATAAAACCAAGCCGTTGGTTGTTCATTAGCCTTGATGTAGTTGAGCCAAAATCTCAAGAGTAGAACCCAACTGCTTGGCTTGGATTGCTGTGAGAGGCTGGGATCTGCTCCAGGTGAGATGGGAGTTCCTCAGCTCCACTGTCTCCCCAGCATGGCAGCTGCTTTCTGGGGACAAGGCTTTCTGACACCTCACATCTGTCACGTGTCCCTTTCTGCTCTGCTCCCACCTTGCCAACACAGTCAGAATCTTGAGTGTTTTTTGTCAGGTGGTTCAAGATTTTAGTGGCAGGAGCTTTCACTACATGAGCATTGGGAAGGAAGCAGATGTGGTGGGTGGCACTGCCATGTGAAATAACTTCCCAAGGACAGCAGCACTAAATGGGGAATTAAAGAACAAAGCCTAACTCCCCCTAACAACCATGGCTGTATTTGCAGCCCCTCTTAGTTATCATCTAGAAGGAAGATTAGCAAATGTTACACAGAAAGCAGATTTTGAAATAAGCTTCCCCATCTCAAAGCCCATAGGGACACAAATTCTTGGGAAACAGGAGTAAGAGAAAAATACATTTCAAACTACTGCAAAAAAGTATCATTTGTCAAGTTTTGCAAATCTTATGAAAACAATTTAAAAGTGACACAAAAATATATATAAGTTTGAAAAATGCTTAAAAGAAAAAAGTACAGACCTCACAATACCAAAACAAATGACGTATGGTTAAAAAAAAAAAAAAAAAAAAAAGACATTGAATAACACCGTATTGGCAATAAAAGTAAACCTCTCCAGGCAGTTGTGTTCTGTCAGTTAAAGTGTCAGTTTGTGGATCAAGGATCTGTCTCCAACGTGCTCACAAGGACAGCATGAACTCTGAGCATTGGCAGAACCTCATAGCAGCGACTCAAATCCAAGAGCAAAGTGTGCGAGGGGAGAGAGCAGCAAGTTACTGTGCTCTGAGGCCTGAAATGTCCCAGCCTGCATGGCCATGGGCTCATCTTCCTTCTACCAGGCACATCTTTTCTGAATCCCTTCTAAGGGAAGATTCGTGAATTGTCAAAGAACTGTGATGAGCAGTGGGCTATGACATGGACAACTGTGCTGTTGAGTGCCTGGCTGTGAGGCAAACCTTGGTCTTCAGCTTCCTGAGCCATTACAGGTCTGGAGTGTCACAGGTGAAGACCAGCTCAGTGGGAATCTCCTCTCACCTGTGTCACACAGGCTGCAGTAATGCTGCTGATGGGAGTGGGACTGCAATGGTAAGTGCTTCTGGGAGTCAGGCAGGAATAGGGCCTTCTGCTTCCAAGAAAAGAGGGAGGATGTTGGGGTGCAACAAAAGGTGCCATTTCCTGGGATTGCCCTTCAGAGGGTGCCTGGAGACTCCCCACCTCCAATTCCTGCAGTTGTGCTGCAGTGAGCTTTCTGTGAAGGGAGATTATGATGCTACTGAGCACAGCTTGTGATGACACAGACTGAGGGAGGGCAGACCAGCTCCAGTCCCTTCCTGGGACTTGCACAAGCGGGTACAAGGTGCTGCTGTGGACTAGGGCCTAGCAGAGTACAGTATGCAGAGAGAAATGCTCTGTTTGGCTTTGTAGCCCTTCCCTATAAACAGAACACAACTAAAAAAGGTGGTGAAGGACTGGAATGAAGATGTGTAGCCCTTTGTGAACAAACCTTATGTCTTGTTGCACAGGCTCCCTTTGAGAGAGAAGCTCTGTGTACCCAAGAATGTATAACTGGTTCTACTTGTCATTGCTGACCTTTCTGAGGCTGGGTGGGCTGGCACATCCTGCTGTACTGCCAGTGGGGACAAAACAGACCTCCTGACTTTATTGGGAATGTCTTACTTCCAAATGACCCACATAGAATTAGAAATGCTTCCATTAATGTGAGTCTTCTATTAAAAAGCCCTTAAGGGAGTGAAAGCTTGAAAGGTCTTCTCTAGTTTCTCCATTTATAAGTCTTAAAACATCAGTTTTTTTTGGTCTATCTCTCTGGTATTGTGTCCCCCAGCCTCTCTAACCAAATAAATAACTCATCACTGCCTGTCACCCTACTGAGCAGCCAATGCTGATTCAGAACTGGTGTTCTTGCAGACATCACAGGACCTCATGCAGTACAGCAAAAGAGAATTTCCTAAAAAGTGGGAAATAAACATCTCACACTAGTGATCACACAATTAGGTCTTCAAGCTCATGGTCATTTGAGGCTCTCTGTGTGGTCTAAAATAAAAAGGTTAAAAGATACATAATGTAATTGTCTTTGTTTTTTGTTTTCTTTTTATACAGAAATCATACACACGGAACTTCAACCTGAAACTTCATAACAAAAAAGTCCACTAAGTTAAGGAAAGCATTTTGTTGTGCAAAAAGTCCCTCCCGCCTCCCCTATTCACCTTCATCTACTGAGGGTCTCACACACACACATAAAGTATCCTTCCAACAGGCGAGTTGGTAAGAAAGAGTCCTCCCTATGTACAGTGAGTTAGAGAGAAGCTGGATACAGTGCTGGCAAGAGGCAGTGGGTGATTGCCTCTATCTGGAAGTGTCCATGTTCTCCTCCTTAAAGTTACTGCAGTGCTCTATAACTTTCCTATGGATAAAACAAGGACAAGGAGAGAGGGTTTAGTTTAAAGCTTATTGCACCTCAGTTGTGGGACAGTAAGGTAAGAACCGTCCCAGAGCTGATTTCTGTGTAACTGTGTCCTGTTTGTATCTGAGAAACAAACTGTGTTAAGACCAGTAAACTCCACAAAAACAGCTCCCAGCTTGGAGTGTCAAGTTATGGTAGTGCATATCCAGATCCAGTTGTGACCATTCATTCATTAGCCCCATACCCAAAACCTCAGATGCCTTTAAATCCCACCAGGAAATATGTGAATACAAATGTCTGTCTTTCACTGTGCTGTCACTTGTCCCATCCCACACACTGTGTGTAACTGAGATTGTCTTCTGCAGGCTCCAGTGCCCTCCAGCATTTAGCAACCCTTCAGCTGTGGGAATACCTGCTGCCCACTCACCAGGTATGTATTCCCAGATCTCTACCTCTCTCTTCTATTCATCCTGCAGGTATGAAATTACAGCTCTCACTTTGCCAATTGTCAGAAACTGCAGGTGGATTTTACAGTTCTGAAAAGTGTCATTGTAAGGGTGATGGACTCTACCTTCTGAAAAATGCTCTCATTTTAACTGCAGCTGGCAGTTCAGTGACAGTGTGATTCTGAAGACAGGTAGCACACCCAAGTACAGAGAAAAGTAATAACTGGAGACTACTGATCTAAGAACTGCAATTAGCTTTGCTCAACAAGCCAATCTACAGCCCAGTTGCCTGGCAATGATCTGTGTCTCCTGCCCACCTATAAACATCTCTAGTCTTCTGTTTTCATCCTCTTTTTCCTCTGTTTCTCCTGTGTTCAATTCATACCTCTCAGACACATCACTAGAGGCCTTGCTTTGGTAGCCTCACTTTATGTGGAAGAATTAAAAACTAAACTAAGGCTAAACTGAGAGTTTGTGATGGTGCACTGGTGTCCTACCGGGCCATTTCCTTGGTCTCTTGTCGTGCTGAGGCCATTTTAATCATGTCCTTCAGGAGAGGAATCCCACCTTCTTTGATCAGCAGTGGGCAGTACTTGTCAGCTGCAGAGAAAAGAATAAATCAGGTTCTTGCGAACCCCCACAGCAGTGGTACAAAGGGTGGCAGGAGGGGAAGGAGAAGGACCAAAACAGTGAAGGAATTTCCTACACACCAAGTCTAATTAGCTTTATTTGGCTGTGCTGCCTGGTCATTCCTGCATCATTCAAAGAAGGTTTTCTCTACCTATGTGGTTTATTTTGGAAGACTTTTTCTGCTGACAGCTTCAGGTCCATCCCCTCAACTTCTAGAGTGCACGGAATATGATTTCAAAAAGAGAACTTACGGTAGACAGAGACCAGGTTATAGAGTGCCCAGGTGGCCCAGTGCTGGCTGACTGGGGAGATCCCTTGTGGAAGAAGACGAAGGATTGGTTCGAATGACCTACACAGAAATATTACAGAAGTTAAAAATCCAAGAGCTACTTGTTTCAGCACCTTTGCCACTCACAGCAATACAAACTCTGCTCATAGATACCACAGCAGTAAATCCATTGGCATGTCAAAGATTCTGGCACCAAGGCTGTCAGTGTCCCAGGGCAGTGCTGGCAGGATTACAGCCCCCACCACTTCAGCACAAACACACTGCCCAGAGAAATAGCTGCAATGAAGGCAGCTGAGCCCAGGAACTGATTTCCATCCTTCATTAGGCATTTCCTCACAAGAGTTGAAATCCAGTAGTACTGATGAGTTTGAGGGACAAAGCCAAACTATAACCAGGCAAAGCTGGCTGCACACATGCAAGGGTTGCTGTGTTTCTTCTGGCAACAATACTATACTGTCTGTACTGTGAACTGGCAATGGAATGCCAGGTCTGGATCCCTGCCAAGCACTAAGGGAATTCTGAGTACCTGATACCCTCTTACAGGAAGGGGTTTAGAGGATTCCAGCAGATGTATTAATCTTTGAAGGGATTTTTGGTAACTGTGTCTAAATATGCCCTGGAGAAGAGTGAAAGCACGTGACTTAAAAGAACTGCGAAGGACAGCAGTAATAGAAGAAAATGCTTAGGCAGTCCCAGACAGACCATGGTTTTCCTGAACTACTCAATTTCAGAAGAAATATGCTGGAGAAATTCTGCTGGGCTGCCAAACTTCTCCCATAGGAATTGTCAGGTAAAGTGTCTAATTTCAGCATCTTATGTAACATGTTTCAAAGGAAGGTGTAAAACCCTCACTACAGAATATGTCCCTGAGGATGTTTCTCCTTCACTCTGAACAGAGCCTCCATGCTTGGCTATCTCTCTTCCTTTTTCTCTGTTGGTGTTTCCTTCCTGTGACAATCCTGGCCCCTGTGTGAGTGGGCCAATCTTTTCCATTTCTCACCTGTAATTGATATTTCTCCTGGAGTTGATATCCCAGCTCTGGATGGCTGCCCACATCCTCTTCACAACTTCCTCTCTGTGAGGCTCACAGATCCCCCAGGCCTCTGGACCATCAAACATGATATGGGAGAGCACTCCACAGGCATTATATGACACCTCAATCCCATCAGCTTTGCTCTCCAGCAGGTTGCTGCCAAGAGAGAAGAGATCATTTAAAGCTGCTGATGCAGTATAAAGATTGACAAGTCTCCAGGTGGTTCAGGAGAAGAGATGAGAGCCCAGCTGGTTGCCAGCCAGGCACTCACCTGAACACACCGATGAACTGCGAGGTCATGAGCTGCGGGCGGAGCTCCTTCACCTCTGCCACATTGCCCAGCAGGCCCAGCATGTTGCGGTGCAGCTCCTGCTTTTCTGGGAACTCCTGGCCAGGCAAGGAACAGGATTACACACAGGTAGGTCTCTGTGATGCTGAGAATAAACAGCCCTGGGAAAAGGCTGTACAGTGCATCTAGAAAAGCCCAGTATTTTTGGGTAGTCAGCAAGGGCTCCTTGGCAGGTGCCAGATAGTGCTAAAGGTATGTGTGAACAGGGAGGATCAAAACCAGGCCTACTCTTCACTGCTGCTCTGCTTGAGGGGGCTGAGCAAAGATGGGCAAAGGGGAAGAGGTGTTCCCTCTAAGTTTCTCTGTTATACTGGCTGGGTGGAATGATGTGAGAAAGAAGAACTTACACAGGCTTTTACTTTCCTGATTGTGACATGTAGGAAATAATGCTTGGAGAGGAGCAGAGCCAGGGATCCTGCCCAGGCACTTGCACCTCCACTGCTCAGAGACAATCAGACACTTACTTTCAAGCACTCCAAGAACAGTTTCATGCCACTGTAGTTAAGGAACATCTCACAGTTATCTGGGGTCTCGTCAGTGATGTTCCAGAGGGCACTCCAGGAGAACTCCATCACCTGATCACACTGCAGGGAAAGGGACACAATCAGAGCTTTGCTAATGTAGGAGCCTGGTGCAAACCAATCACCTGTTTCCTCTCTGGCATCACCCTGGATGACTTCAGAGGTAAGAAAATCTTGTTGTTCACTTTCAATTTGTGGGATGTTTTTTTTTTTTTTGTAAGTGGGTTTTTTGTTTAATATTTTTGCCTCCCTGTCACATTCCCCTGCCCTCACCCTGGGGTAGGAACTTCTGCAGCGTCAGCTGAGATATCTTGTGTTTGTTAGAGAAGCTGAGCTGGCACTCTGGGCTGATCTCCATGCATAACTTCAGACTGAAGAGAAAATCCATGTATATTTTTTTCTGGGAAACACTCACCGTTTTATCAGCCAACTTCTTCTGAATCAACTTCAGCATTGTCTGTGGGCAAAGAAAGGAAAAGAGTGAGAAACAGTTAGAAAATAATGGAGCTGAAACTTAACCAGCCCTGCAGTATCACAGCAGTTATGGCCAATTTCGATCTTTTGCAGAGAACCTATTTGATATATCTTTAGCTGAACTGTGCCACAGTCCCTGAGCTGTTAAGTTTGCAGTTGAGTTTTGAGCTGTATGACGAGGTCTGGGATGTGGCATAACTGTGCCAAAGCAACAGCCTTTGCAGTTCTTGGGAAAAGGCGGTGGATATGGGTTGAGTTGGGAAATTGATGCAAACTTGGGGAGAAGCAGAAGGAGACAGTCATGAGGTGGTACCAGATCTGGAAATAACCTGATGTGGTGAGGCCTGGTGTTAGGGTACAGAGCCTTCCAGCCCTCCCTCATGCCAGCCTGTCTCTGAGATCATAACTTCCAGTGCTGGCAAGCAAGTAAAGGGGTAGGTTCCAGGAGAAGTCAGCACTGCTGGGACACTGGTTCCCTCCTGTGATATTGTGAGGTTGGATCATGGCTGGAGGCATTTGATGGACAGCTGTAAGGGAATTGTCCTAGCTCGGTTACAGATAAATAGACACCTTGGGACCATACCAACCATGACAAACCCCATCTTGCCCACAGCTTCTTTGTGGTCGTTGTCCACCTGGCAGACCAGGGCGTTGCAGAGGTGCACGGCGATGCGCTGGATGGACTCGTCCTGCCGGCTCTGGTTGAGAATGTTCAGCAGCAGCTCGTTCACTCGGCGGTACTGGAACTCCAGCTCCTCAGGAATGCTGAAGTTACACAGTGTCAGGCAGCAGTTCCGCTGAACCTGGGTCAAAAGGAGGCAAACACTGGGCCAAGTGGCTACAAATGCACACACCCCACTATGTCATGTTTCATTGCTGCTTGGTACTGAAAGCATCTTCTTGCCTGACTACAGCTACTGAGATTTCCATTACCCTCTGATCTAGTGCTGTGATTTAGTCATGCTCCATGAGTGTCACTCCAGTCTTACAAGGCCACCCAATTATCCAGGGCCTACTGCTTTCCAAGCCAGCTCCTCACTGCCTATTGGCTCTCTACACAGCTGACTTCCAGTACGGAGATTTGAGATGTTTCTTTCCACTGACTCAACATCCCCTTTACCCAGAACCATCTCACCCCACAGTCAGTGCTGAGTATCTATGTGTCACATACACCCTTTGACCACTGTTCATGGATAAAAAGGAGCACCCTGCATGTAATCCCCACTGCTGAGTGGAGACCACGAGCAGACCTGGACAGTAACTTCTCTGCCTTAACTTCCTGCAGCCAGCGGAAACCCAAATGCTGACATCAAGCTAAAGAATTGATACAGGGAAAGAGGACTATGGGAACCAAAGGTGCCTGGGCTGCTCTTACTGTGACCTCCTGGTAGGACTCCATGCCGTTCAGCACCACCTGGATGACCTGGCGCCGCAGCTTCACGCTCTGCTCCATGCGGTACTCGGAGTTGGTCAGGTAGAACAGCGCGGCGCTGCCCGTCACCTGGATGTTTTTGTCGTCCTTGTGGCACTTGAGGGCTGTGATCACCAGCTGCAGAGAAGCAACATGGAGCTTCAGTGCCATGGACTTGCTGCTAATTCTTGGAATGATTGTTAGAAGCCTGCAAGGAATGTGTGGCCCGGGCATTGCAGGAACGTGCTTAGGATATGAAGGTACGCGGTTCCACTGGGCTACTTAACTTTCTCTGGAGTGGCCTGGGAGTGCAAAATTTTCCTTGTCAGGGTGAGGCCAAGGCTTACCTGGAGGGCTCTGAGCAGCTGGCTGCAGCGCTCGATGCGGGCAATGTCGAAGAGCAGGTTGATGGCCCGGGAAGTGATTTCCGGCCGGTGCTCAGTGTAAGCCTCGATGGCGTTCAGGACTTGCTCTTCGTTCTTGTCTCCGCTCACCTGGCGTGGAAGAGCAGAGTCAGGGGAGAAATTATGAAGGAGGAAAACCAACATGAGAAGCAAACTCTGAAAGGTCAAAAGGTATACCTTCCCTCTACCCTGGGAGTAGATTCAGCCCAGGATGAGGCAGAGGCTGACTCACTTTTCAGTCCAGAGGGATGAGAAAGGGCACCTTTGGGGCAGAAGGATGCTATTCAAAAGTAGGACTCCTATTGTCTCAAATCCTTTTCTGTAGTCACAGACATTCTTCAGGCAAGATGATTTCTCCATGCTTTTCTCCAAGGGGCATGTTTTTCAACTCTTATAAAAACTATGTGGAGTACAGGTCTTTCTTTCTGTCAGTTTCCTTGCATTATGAAGTAGTTATTGAAAGGTCAGAGCTCAGTTGTCCCACCCAAGACCCAAAGAACTCCACTCTACTGGCAGCCAGTGTTTTCACGCTCTTTCAACTCCTAACGAGTTCCTAGTGCCAATGTTCCTGCAGCCTCCTTACCTTGTAGGCTGGAATATGGGTCAGGCGGCAGAGTGATGTTTCAAAAAGGCCCAAGAACTGCAGTGGTCGCTTCAGACCCCGGAAGGGAGCAATGCTGCTCTTTGCTGGCTCAATGCTGGGGTGAAAAAACAACAGATTGCTCATGTTGGTACCATGTTTCTTCAGGTGTCTCCTGCCACAGAGATTGCTGTCAGCCCTCCGTTTCCTCTGACTGTACTATTTCATACCAACAGTGGTAAAAGCTACGGTTCATTTTATACCAGGCAGCTGCTTATGAACAGAACTCTAAATATTCATCCCAGGTGATCCTGAATGAAAGGTGAACATGCTGAATGGAACCAGCAGTAAGAATTGCTGCAGACAGGATGCAGCTTTCCCAGGTAAAATTTGTCCTGGAAATTCACTATTTGGGGTGAAAATTTCCTCTTAAAGGGCTGTAGATTTCACTCATCCAATGTATTTGTAATGTGATAGACATGCTAAGTCTGCTTTGTGAGCATGCAGGAACACTGTTTTTGCTGGCATGTTACTTATAGACCAAGAGCCAGTGCATTTTCACCAGCTCTGGTGACAAGGAGCCAGTACTGTCTCACTTTGCTTCTGTTCAGCAAGTGCTTAACAGGAGGGCAGAGCTCACGGCTGATGTGGAAAACCAGACCTCTAGGTATGCATCTACTGAGGGGCACCAGGATTTCCAAGGGTTCATCTGCTCAGTATGCAGGTCAAATCTGAAAATATGCCTTTAGATTCCAAGCTTCTAAAACACTCAGCCCTCATATGACTGCTGATGTATAGAGTCAGTGTATAAATGTTCTGTCAGAAGAGCCTGGATTTCCAGTATTTTGTGTAGGAAATGTGTAAAGGGCTTTGGAGTCCTTTCAGGAAAAAAAAATCCTGCAGGAGATCCCTGGGAGAATGTGTGTGGAAAAGAACTGAAATACTTCAGATATGCATAGCAGGCAGATGGGATGAATTCTTTATTACTCTTACAAGTCCTTACATGTGTTGCATACAGCAATCACAGCTGATTCTCACACCAGTCTCTACTGTCAGGGGAACCTGGAAAGAGTTGTATCCTGCTTTTTAGTACTGATTAGACCTACAGAATTTGGGAACTCAGAAGAGGGAACTGTTCTTGATATTTGATTGATGTATCCATCCAAGCAGACCTTGGTAATTGCTGTTCCCTTACCTTGTCTGGCCCATCTTCTCCTCCATGCTGGGGATAGTGCAGTTCTCCAGCATGGTGTGCCCTGAGATGTCGAGCGAAGTGAGGTTCACCAGGTTTTCCACAAACAAGTTGAGAACCCGCCGGGTCAGCTTGAACTTGTAATAACTGGACAGATGGTCTCGGGAGATATCCAGGTGCCTGCAAGCGATAGAGAGCATCTCACAGCCTGGAAAGCATTAGCTGGGGCTTCTGCCTCCCTACCAGAGCCAAGTGTGATTATTATTTAGCATTATTTGCTTCCCAAGATAAAGGAATGTGGTTCTGTAGCTCTGGCAGCAGCAGCTGGCCCTGTGTAACCAAAGCACACAGGTAGAGGGCTACTTGGAATGGACCACAATGAATCATCCAGCCACACATCACAAAGGAAATTGCTCCAGGCTCAGAAACTGCCTTTTCCAAACTCCATCACAGCAGCCACCTGAGCTTTTCTACCCCGAGATTAAGACGCACCAGATGATCTGTGCATTCCCAGAAATGTATCTTGCCTCATTCCACAAATTAAGTTACATAGGTTTTTGTCTGCCTCTCCAATCTTATAATTTTTCCACCCCAGGCTATTACATTATCCTGATTTCTTTCAGGTATTTAAATGCTTAAGCTTTGAAGAAATCTTGCTGCTAAGGGAGTGGTGGGACAAACTGACCAGCCATTGTATGCAGGTGGGGTTCCTTACAGGACAGAGAGACTTTGCTGGCTCTTATCTAAGATTGGAGCCAACATCCCACTCACAGAAATATCTTCTAGCTGTTGCACACCAAGTGGGGGTGACGGGGTCACGTGTGTTGTTTTTTGTTTTTCCAATGGGAAGTTTCTGCTAAGTGGTGTCTTCTTACAAGCAAAATTCAGGCTGGCTTTAGACATGTCAGATATGTACAGTGATGAGCAGATATGTACAATGAGTTAGCCTGTTCACAGGAAGGTTTGTAAGCTGAACCCAGCAGTGGGCAGGCAAGAAGACCATTCCTGCAAGACCTTTCCCTATCAGCTGGAGAAGGATAAAGAAGGAAGAACAAATCTGCTGACCTGAGCTTGTGAAGCTGTGCGATCACTTGGATGTGCTCCTCTGAAAGGTCCATGTTGTAAAGCACTAAGGAAACCAGAGTGTCCTTCCACTGGGTCAGGAAGCCCACATCATTCAGCTGGATCCCAGAGAGGTCGAGAGCTGCAAGGGAGGCCAAGGGCCTCAGCAGTGTCTCCACGTTCACGCCCTCGATCAGGCGGCCCAGGTTCAGGATGCGCAGGCGGCTGAAGCCCTCAAATGTAAAGTCCTTGACCAAGACCTGGCGAGTGGGGTTCACCAGGCAGTCGTCCTCACAGCCACCGGGGTTCTCCTCCTCGTAGAAGATATTGCAGCAGCCAAAGAGGCTCAGGGAGATCAGTGTGTGGCTGAAGCTCACCAAGGTTTGCAGGCTCTTGGCTGTCAGCTTCTCACAGTTAGTCAGGTAGAGCTCAATAAGATCCTGAAAAAAGGGAAATCAAGGTTAGAGATATTTCACAGGTAAAGTGCCCACCTTGTTTGCCCCACCTCCCACTGGGACAGCCTGAAACCACATATCACCCAACTTGACCAGTGCCCTATGCCATTCCCAACAGTGGCTTGGGGAGCTGAGAAGGGAGAGGCTGAGGTTAGTCCAAAGAAAGCTTAGACAGCAAAGCATGGAGGAATCTCTGGGTGTCTGGGACTCCAGTTGGTGCCCGTGCAGCAGTGCTGATATGTGACATGGCAGCTGTCAGTGCAACCCTACCTGCTTCCTGATGGCCTCTAGGTCCTGGTCCTGCACAATGTGTTCCCGCAGGTGGATCCGAGCCAGCCTGGTGCTCCGTGGGTCTGAGAAGAGGGTGAAGAAGCTTTCATGGGGTTCAAAGATGCTGTCTGTCTTCACCAGCTCCACATACCTATGTGAGGCAATGCTGTTAGCACAGGCTCAGTCACACTCTGGCCCCTGCACTGGTGCCACACATCAACCCACCCCTATCACCCAGATCAGCCTTTGGGGCAAAGGAGCTCACCCACCTCTTTTGGACACGATCCCTAGAAAAATCTTGGGCAAAGATTGTGCAAGACCTTGTGTGTGAGCAAACTGGATTCTGGCAAGCACAGACTCCAGGAATTTTTTCCCCTAGCTGTTTAAACGTAGTAATTTGATTTTTTTTTTTTCATTTTTCAGAAAATTAGCTGGCCAAAATTCCCTGCCAGGCTTTGTGGGCACAAGTTCAGCCAAGAGAGATTGTGGCAGCCAAATTAAATAAATACCTGGAAACAAGTTGCTTTATAAAACTATGGGAGCAGCAGCCTTAAAATTTAACATCTGTCAGCATTTTGCACTCTTATTTTTCTGCTTGGACAGTGCTGTAATGCTTCAGTGATAGGAAATAGGAAGGCTTCCTTGTTGCTTACTGACATTCTAGGAAGAAGCAGTGACTGTTTCACTCTGGGTTTACTCTTTTCATTTCCCTTTTTACAGCATCTTGTTTGAGCTCTGACTAACTTGGAAAGGGTGATTACCACAGAAATTAGAATGACAGCAGTACAAAAGGGAACACTTCCTTCTGGAGTTCATGCAAACCCTTACTTGCCAATATGATCACATATGGCCCGGAAAAACACAGCCCTATGAATTCCTTCCCATAATTCCTTTTGGAGAACTACACTCCCCCTTCTCTGAGCCCCCAGCTCCTTCCCAAAGCAGGCCTGAAACGTACTCATTGACAAGTTTGTCACAGATCTCGCTGGGCAGGAAGATGTCAGGGTGGAGCCGGAGCGTTTCGTTGTCCAGCAGGTAGCAGAGAGTCCCCTCCAGGTTGCGAAGGCAGTAATCGGTGCACAAGGTCATCAGCGACTCAGGACTGTCAGATGCCATCTTGAGGGCAATTATGGCAAGGGGAAGAGCAGAAGGAAGCTTTTGATGCAGGAGATCCTTCCCTCAAACCAAGTCCTGGGATGGATTTATGGGGCCATCAGGACAGCTATAAGCAGAGAAGGGAAAAATGATGCATTGAGAAAGGCACAGCTGCAAGTGTCCCATAAAGCTGTCACACCAGCAGGATGTTGTATTTACAGCCCATCACCTGCTGACCTCCAAAGGACCCACAGCAGTTTGGCCTCTGTGTCAGTGTGCCCTTAATTCCTTGGTGTTCCCACTCCAAGGGGATCCTGTTAGTGTGGTGTGCTTGGAAATGATCTACACAGCAAAATGTTTCCTCATTGCAGGGTTATCTGGCTGACAGAGGCCCTCGGAAGGGGAAGTGGTAGAAGCCACATTACTTGGTTTCCTTCAGAGTGGGTTGGATAAACCAGCAGAACATTTACTGTCAGCATAATGCTTTGTATGGCATTGGTGGGATCTGTGGCCCCGTATCTCCTCCCTGCCTGTCATTCTCTTAGCCAACATCCCAAGTCAAGTTTCATTTTTGAGCTCGGTGTTTCTCTGTAGTGCCCAGCCAAAAGCTTCATGCAAGTCCTTGAACTAGAGTGTGAAGTGCATCAGAAGCCAGAGGGAAACACACAGACTGGTCTGGGATCCCTCTGAGTGCAGTGTAAAGGCAGGGACTGTGATTGTGCCTGACACCTCTACATCCAGCCCACCCTCACCATCCCAAATCTCTCACAAAGACTGACTAAACTGGAAAAAGTCAAGGTGCTTTTGCCCTTCTTTGTTTTTGGAACAGGATAAAGAATGGGTGAGGCATACAACTGGGGGAAGCTATCCCTGTCTGTTTTCTGATTTGAAACTGCTTAACTGCTCTAGTATAAAGACTTGCTCACTGAGGCCTTGAGGGGCTTTTCAGAAAAGTCAGCTTGCAGACCAGCAGTGACATTTCACTTTCAAGGGGTCAAATCACATTATAAGCAAACCTAAACTTTTCTGAATATTTCCACAGACACAAAAAAATTGTGTTAAAATGTTTATTTTTTATATAAAACCTATGTCTTATCAATAACCCTGTCCCTGCTGGCCCTGAGAACACTGATGCTGTTGAGGCAGTTGTTACTCTCTGCACTACAGCTGAGCAGCCATTGCTGGAGAAATTGTTGCAAAATGTCCTTAACCATATTCCGTTTCTGATCTTTATCCTGCAGCTGCAAATAGCAGGACACTTGTGTGTCACCAGGTCTCTGTTTCTCTAAAGCCTCTGCTGCTTTCTCTTCCCTTCATTCCTATGGTATCAGTACAAGATAGATGAGTTTAACTCCCATTCCTCAGCTTAATCACTCTAAAAGGTAAAAACCCCCAAAATCATAAAAATTATGCTTTAAACTCTTCCCAGTCATGGTGTTAAGGGTGGAACTTGCTCTTTGGTCACTGAGTGCTGAGCTGGGAGTCGTAAGAACATAAAACTGTAACTTCTCAATTGTGCCACAACAGCTCCATTGAGGTGCATGTGATCCACTCAACATAAATGGAGAGTTTTCAAATTTGATAAAGGAGGAGCTGCACAATCCACAGCTCTCACCTTTGGAGTTAAGTAAGGTGAGAAGTCAAGGCTGAAATGGGCCAGTGAGTGCAGAGTATTGTCTCCCCGGCTGGGAGGTCCTGGCAGAGGGAATGCAGGTGGGAGGAAGCTGCCCTGTGTCTGCTTTGGAGATGAATCGGCCTCCAGAACAAGTCCCTCTTGCAGATTTTGCCTGAAGCTTGCTGGAGAGAATCTTTCCAGAAAGGCAAGATCGACAGGAAGATCTGAACCAGCTGGGAAGCGTGTTCTGCTGTCCCTACCAGTTCCCCTGTGCCATCAGACAGGAGGTCTCTGCAGCCAGTGTTCTTCCACTGTTTACTACTGACAGCCAGAGAACTCGAAAACAAATTCCCATTGACAATCTATTGTCACGTGCAGCTGGAAACGGCCAGTGCTTGGGACTTGTCCAAGCAGCTCAGAGCACCAGAGGGCAAGGACTGCCTTCCTGTGGCTCTGACAAGCCTCTGTTCCCTCTCTGCTGAGGCCGGCACAACGCAGCTGGTTGATCTCAGCCCTGAAGAAATCAGCTGCCCTTTAACTTCTGAGCTCCCCGTGATGCACCAATACAATCCCGTGCAGAAGTTAAATATAAAGAATGGTTAAACTGTCCCAGTGAAATAAGACCAAAGAAAAGCATTCATCCTCCTGATTTATTACAGATATCTGAGGAGCTGCTGTGACTTTTTGTCCAGGACACAACACAAGCTGGCCTCTCCCTCCTCAGATTGAAGACATGACGCCTCAGCAGCAGAGGGAAGTAAGAGTGTCAATAGCTGCCCTGATCAATACTGTCTCTAGTTATAACCTCGATGTGTGACTAAAAGAAAACTGGAGAGGATGCAAAAATCATTAATATTTGTCTAATTGTTCTACTCAGAAAGCTTCACACAGGATGAAGCTGCACAGTGACTGCCATCAGTGCTTTTCCAGCAATGAGCTGCCTGGTGCCATTTAGGTTTTAGTTAAGGACACATGAATGAAAGATCCTGAAAATTCAAGAGCAAGAACTGAAAAATTACCAGAATTTCAGCTGCCAGTATTTTTTCCAGTTTATTTCTCTGACAGATTTGCTTCTATCTCAGTGCACCAAGGAATTGAGTTCCTCAGAGCCTCGGGAGCAGGCACACAAAAGCCCTTTCCACGGGCACACAGCCCTCTCTGTGCAGTAACAGCACCCTCCTGCCATCCACAGCCCCAAAACCAGGTGCAGTACAGCTCTACTCACCCCATCCCCAGCATCCAGGAGCCACCAGCCTCTTTGCAAGTATTGCTTATTTCCATCTGCATCTGCACTGTTACAGCAATCCAGGCTGCACTGGCACGTGAGGCTCAGGACCTCTCCTGGGGCTGCCAGTGCCAATATCGTCTCCTTTCCACTTCAGAGCCATCATCTCTCCCAGCCTCTCCCCAGGCAGTGCCCGGAGCCAAGCCTGACTCACCGTGGCTCCACGCCAGCCACACAACATTGAGGCTGTTGCTACAAAAATGATTGGCAAAGCTGACTGTTCCAGCAGCGGGGACTCGTCCAAGGAGAGGGCAAACAGTGTGCACTGACACGGGCTGATCACAGCAACTCCAGAATTACCAATGTAATGTAAATGCAGAGTTTGGCACGAGTTGTGCTCTGAAGGGAAACTGCACTGTCACTTTTAGCTGGCAGATTGCAGCTGCAAATCACTGTGATTTCATTAATGGATGGGTCATCGCTGCCTTTGTGGGGAAACACCATCCCTTCTTACACTAGGGAAAGTGCACTAAGAAGAGAGGGAATTATCCTCTGTTCCAGCAAAGCCTGCAACTCCCAAACTTGTCAGCCAGCCAGACTGACATCGTAAATGAGACAGCTCGCACTCGCCGGGGAATGTGTTGATCTTTGTGCCTGCCTGCAGGAAAGCTGCTCCTTCAGCTCATTGAATTACATCACGGACTTTCATTCCGTAGGTCACCTGCCCAGGAAGACTACCGGGAGCGTCCGGTCATGGCTCTCTGGGCGCTGGGGCTCCATCAGCCGGCGATGGTCTCTATCAAGCCCGCGAGCAGCGCTGGCCCCGAAGCCGAGCCCTCCCTCGTGCCCCGAGCGCTCAGAGGTCACATCGACGGGCAGCGCCGCAGCTGCTGCCGCGGCCCGGGAGCCCTGCCCGGCGAGGCCCGGCTGCTCCCGGCAGTGCCGGGGAGGGGATGCGGACTGCGCCGGGGGCACCGTCCGGCACTGCCAGGGGCGGCGGTTCCTCCCCCCGCCCGGGCAGGCAGGGCCGGTGCCCCCGGGTCGGACTGGGGAGGGGGGCACCGGTACTCACCTGGGGCCATGGGGGACTGGTCCCGGCTGGTCCCGGCTGCCCGGGGCGGGCCGGGGTCCGCGTCCTGCTCGGGCCCGCTCCCCCCGCCGCAGCGTCCGCTGTCAACAAACCCGCCGTCACTTCCTCCGCCCGCGCCGGAAGCGCCACCGAGCCCTTCCCCGGAAACACCGGCCCGGCCGGAACGCTCGGCCAGCGGGAACCCGGCGGGAACGGGGATGTTCAGTGACGTCACAAGGCCGTGACGCCACGCGGCGGAGGCGCTGACGTCACCGCGCGGGGCAGAGCTTGGCCGCGCCGTCCTGGGAGGGGCTCCCCGCGCCGGGTTGTGCAGCCCGGCCCGTCCCTCGCTCGGGGGCTGCGGCTGCGAGGCCAGGGTCCCACCGCGCCCCCTCACTGAGAGGAGCCGTTCCCGCGGACCCTGCTCACGGTCGCCATTGGCATGGGCTGGAACGTGCCCGGGACAGCGTCACTACATCGGGGGTCTCCCAAGTGCTTGGGGAGCGGCTGCTCCAGCCCGCGGGGTCTCTCCTGGCGCTTGGTGCCTGGCGAGGGACCCACGCCGCGTCCCGCAGGCCGGGGGAGCCGGGGCGGGGCAGGGACCGGCGCCGAGCCGGGCATGGGCGGGGCTTACCGGGCATGGGCGGGGCTTAGGGAACGGTGACCGCTACGGGGGCGGGGCTTTGCCGCGAGTGGGCGGAGCCAAGCGCTCGGGAAAGGCGCCCGGAGGGGCGGGGGCGGGGCTTAGCGCGGGCAAGGGTTCGCGAGGAGCGGGCGGTGCCGCCGCGCCCTCACCGGGCGGGGCCGCCGCGGCGGGCGGGGCCGGAGCAGGGCCCGCCCCGCATCCCCCTCCCCGGGCAGCGTTTCCAGCCGGAGCGTTTATGCGGCGCGCGGGGAAGGGGCGCTGGGGCCGCCATGTCGCGGCTGCACCAGAGCAGGTCGGTGTCGGGGTCTCTGTAGGGACGGGGGTCTTTCCCCTCCCCATCTTGCCGGGGCTGCGCTGCGCGGGGTGGGGGCTCTCGAGAATTGGGCGCTCTGAGGGGTTGGAGGCTCTGTGAGGTCTCGAGTTGCCTGTACCAACCTTGGTGACGCCCGCGGCTTCGCTCCCCTCAGGATCGCGGACTTCCAGGAGGTGCTCGGCGAACCCACGGTGGCTCTGAGCAAGCTCCGCGAGCTGTGCTTCAGCGGTGAGTGCCGCGGGGACCGGCCCCGGGCTGGGGAGGGGGCCCCGGGCACGGCGGTGCCCCGGGCCGGTGCCGCCTGACTCGGGCTGACCCCCGTGGGAGACGCTGTGGATAACCCCAGCAGCGTCCCTGGGGAAACTTCATGTCCCTCGGGGAGGAAAAGTGTTGCCAGGCCTGTTTGTGAGGTGACATCACCAACCCGCGGTGAGAGATGGGCTAACGTGGTTATTTCTCTGCCTGGTGTTCCACAGGAATTCCCTTTGATGGTGGGCTGCGCTGCCTGTGCTGGAAGGTGGGTTTTGCTTGGGGTGCTTTTCTTGCGAGTGATGCTTTGGGTTGGTTGAGTACACGTAGCACTTTTTTGGCGGTAAAGTTGTAAACAAACAAACAATAAATGCAGAGTTTAAAAGCCACTAGAAGTCAGCAGTGATTTGTGAAGATCAGCACTTTGCATGTGAACAGCCTCAGTTTTAAGCTAGCAGTGCATTTCGGTCAGGTTAGCTATTGATCAGTCCTACAAATAGTTCTGTTTGGAAAGCCAGTCCCTGAAATATTCCTGACTGTTGCTTATCAAAGTACTTGGTTTTCTGGAGAGAACTGCCAGTATTTTCTAAGAGCCAGTTTGAGACACCGTGTTTGCTTTGCTCATCCTGCAGGTGTAACAGCTCATTGAATACTAATTCCTGTTCACCTCTTTCCTGTGTAGATACTCCTGAACTACCTCCCTTTAGAGAAAGCCTTATGGAGCTCTTTGCTGAAGAAACAGAGGTGAGGATGTTAGTGCTTGTTCCTTTATTTCCAAAGATATCTGCAGAGGAGAATAGTCTTTAAATAATTAAGTACTTTCATAAAACAAATTGTTCTTGTGTGTAATGTGCTGTTCTCTCAGCTGTCTGCTGGACTGACCCCTTCAATTACACCGAAGAGAAAATTAGATGCCTTCTGGCTGAGCAGAGTGGGACAGAGACATCTGTTTAAACTCTGTGTGCTTACCTTGACTTTATCTTCCTCATTGCAAATTCCTCTTTTCTTCTTTAAGGGACCTGTATTCTCAGTTCCTAAAAGAAATGATTATCCAGCCTGGGATTGCCAAGGCCAACCTGGGTGTTTCAAGGGAAGATGTGACCTTAGAAGATCACGTAAGTGTTGTTAAGCCTTTGTGCTGCAGAAAATTCCCTGGGGTTTTTTCTGGTCCCCCTGGGCTGCTCCTGGCTCTGTTCCCAACTGTTCTGCCCTGCCAGAGGGAGGGATGGTTCCTAGGTGCCAGCCTGGCACTTTTGTCATGGTAGCTTTGAGTGTGAATTATTGGCAAAGCACCAATAGCTCTGTGGAGAGCTGTTTCCAGCTGTGCATTTGCCTCCTCCTGCCCTTTGGGGCTGGCTGCCCAGGCTGTGGGTCTCCTAGGGAAAGGGAGAGGCTCACAAGAGGTTCCTGGAGCCATGAGATGCTCCCCTGGGAAGTTGGGTCCACGAGTGGATTCGGAGCAGAGGATAGAAAAGGAGCAGGAGAGTCAGGCTGGACTGTGGTGTGGAAGGCAGGAGAGCTGATTATTTCTAGTAATGCTGCTGGGTTGTTATTTTTTTTACAGACTATTTCCTGCATGCCTTGACTTTTTCCTTCTCTCAAAGTGCTGTTAGGAGTGTGTGTGTGGGAGGAGTGAGTGAAGTAACCGATCAGAAGAGACTGTAAAATGATACAGCTGCTCCCATGACCATTCTGAGTGTTCACTCCCCTGCAGTCACCTGCCCCCCTGTGATCTCTGGAGCCTTGGTGGTGTAAAACTGGCATGTCTGTAAAACCATACAGGCAGGTCACAGTGATCTTTGAATCCCTTGGAATGTAGCTTGTTGTTTTTTTCTTGGTTAGTTGTTAACTTTGTGGGGAGCTTGGTGTGGAGAGATGAACCACTACATCAAAGTACTGGGTGGGTGGATAACTCTTACCCCAAGCCCAAATACCATCTCCATGGTACAGATTTGGAGCTGCAATCAGGAATCTTGTTAACAGAGGTAAAAAGACAAAAAACAAACCTGACTTGGGAGCAAATCCTTGAAGAGACAAGTGAAAAAGGATTGAAAATGTGAGAGAAAAAAATGACCCTGATGAGCTCAGATTGTGCTGATGTCAGAGTGCCAGCAGAAATGTTAAATCACTGTATGTTTACTGAGGATTTTGATATGTGTGAAACACGGTTATTCTGTTTCTGTTGTTTCTCTTTCTAGCCCCTCAATCCAAACCCAGACAGTCGATGGAACACATACTTCAAGGATAACGAAGTGCTCCTCCAGATAGACAAAGATGTCAGGTGTGTGAGGCACAACAACTCAGATTTCTGAACCCTAGAGGTTCGGCCAACAAATTGTACTTTGAAAATGAGGTTTAATATTAAACCGAGCCTCCCACTCAACATGGGGCACGTACTTCCTCCTTGTCCCTGATTTCCTTCTGTCCATCCTAGGAGGCTGTACCCTGACATGGCGTTTTTCCAGCGCCCCACGGATTATCCCTGCCTGCTGATCCTGGACCCCCAGAACGAGTTTGAGACGCTGCGCAGGCGGGTGGAGCAGACCACGCTCAAGTCGCAGACGGTGGCACGAAACCGCAGTGGGGTGACAAATGTGAGCTCTGCCTCGGGGCTGGCCTTGTCACAGGGCAAGGTCTCAGACTGGGAAGGGGAAGGATGATTCTCGGGCTGTTTTCTGTTTCTTTTTCTGCTTGTGCAGTGGAATTAAGGGAACACCCCAGCAGATACTGAGCGTTCTAGGGGCTGGACCAGTGCCTGAGAGACTGTAGGGAATTATAGGTGTATTTAATTTTGAGGATTGTTTTTACCTGACTTCTGGTAGAATTTGGAGTCACAAGTTATTTTATGCCTGACATACAGCTTTCTGTATGGTAACAAAACACTGAAGGGTTAATTCACTGAGATTTTATTACAAATTTCTGTAGTCCTCCAGAACTGGATTTCAAGCCTGGAATTGAAGAAGAGCTGAGTATCTGTTAAAATGTGTAGTTTCTTCCCCCTTTCATGAGTGTTACAACACATGTTCTGTTGGGGAAGGTGGCTTCTCCCACAACCATCAATACCCTTCCCTCACGCTACTAACAAAGAAGTGGAACTGCTGTGGTTTTCACTGTGTGAGATCATGTGGTGCAATGATTCAGAGGGAACTGTGTGTTGCTGCACAGACTTTGTTCTTCAGGGACAGCCAGCACCAGGACTTCTCTGCCTGTGTGCTCCCAGAGTTGCTTGTCTTGGTTTATGTGGTATAAAGAGCCCAGATCTTCATGTGTGTTGAAAGCCAAGCTTGGCATGTGTGCTAAAGGATCTGTGTCAGTTCATTTATCCTGATTCAGCCTTGTTTTGCAGGTGAGCTCCCCTCTTAAAACCACCCCCAGCTCTCTGAGCGAGTACGAGGTTCTGCCCAACGGCTGCGAAGCTCACTGGGAGGTGGTGGAGAGGATCCTGTTCATCTATGCCAAGCTGAACCCGGGGATAGCCTATGTCCAGGGCATGAATGAAATTGTGGGGCCTCTCTACTACACCTTTGCTACAGACCCTAACAGCGAATGGAAAGGTGAGGAAGCCTTTAGACTGCTCAGCAGTGGCTGTGGTACTGCGACTTCTCTGTGTGGCACGAGGAGTTTTGGGAATTGGTAGGAGCTGAAGGGGCTGGGAGTGGTGAGGACATGGAAGTGAGGATTTTTGAGCAATTTTTGTGTTTGTTAAACTCAAAATCCCCTTAGAAGCTCTTGTTTCTTTGTATTATGCATAGCTGCTAAGGAAAAAGCGGAAAAGGAGGACTCTGCCTTGTTGCTTCTGTTTCACAGGAGCTCTGAGGGTGTGTGCTGGTGGCAGATTATGTTCTTGGGCATAGATAACTGTTTGGTGACCTCATGTCACTAAGACCCTGTGTTGGACACAGGGTTAGTATCTGCAGTGGCTCTGTAGATGTTTCTAGTTTAAAGAAAATGTTGTCTAGCCTTGACACAGACCAAACAAGCCAAGATCTGCTGGGATCTACTCCTCAAATCCAATACAACAACCAGAGTACGGAGCAAGGACCATTTTATAGCTCTGTACCTCTCTCAGTGAGGCTTCTTCTATTTTCCCATGTTCTTATTTTCTTCCCCCAGAGCATGCTGAAGCAGACACATTTTTCTGCTTTACCAATCTAATGGCTGAAATTCGGGACAACTTCATTAAGAGCCTGGATGATTCTCAGTGTGGTATTACCTACAAAATGGAGAAGGTGTACTCCACCCTGAAGGAAAAAGATGTGGAGCTGTATTTGAAACTGGTGAGGAGCCAGATGTTTCTCTGGGTCTTGGGTGGGATGTGAGGAGTGGCTTAACAGTGCACGTGAATGTCAGTTTTGTTAAACTCTGCTTGAGTAGAGCACAGAGGGTGCATGAAGAGCTTTACCTGTGGGGCAGAGAGACTCTTACCTGTGAGCTGAAACTGCCTCTCCTTGGAGTGAGCCCAGAGCAAGCTGACACAGCAAGGCTTCCTCCCCTGCCTGCCTCTGAAGGCAAAGTGTGGTTCTTGCACAGCTGCCAGCTGGGAGTCAGAAGGGACTTGGCCATGATCCTTGGTCACCTGCATAGCTTCAGCTGGAGTCTTTACTCTCTTGTAGAGATCAGTCAAAACTTGGGTTTTGCTGTAGAGCTTTACAGCATTCCAGGTTCCAGAAATCGTTTCTGCTTCTAAGAGCAAAACAAAAAACATCCCCCACGCTGCACACACACCCTTCTATTGCCACTGGCTGCCCTGACTGCACTGACTTAATCTCCATGGAGCACATTCCAAAGGAAAAGTGAAATCCAGAGAGCTGGATGATCCCACCGGCCAAATTAATACTGTTCCCTTTCATCCAAAGGTTTTCAAGTGCTTTGGGTTTGTGTGAGTTTTGTAGAACATGTGGAAGGCAGCTTTCATTACAAACATCTTCAGGCTTACAGTCCATTTGGTGTGAAAGTCCAGGAGAATTTTGGAAGGGAAAGCTATTCTTGTTACTGCAACATTGACCAAATTACACTGAGATGTTTTTCCATCTAGAAAAGTCAGGATATTTTTCTTTTTATAATCCAGAAGATAGTTTGTCAGCACAGTGACACAGCCCACAGTGTTGGCTGGTAGCTGATTCAGTGGGGAGAAAAACTGCTTAATGTTTGGCTGGCAGGAAATGGTCTTGGCCATGCAGCAGCTGGTCCTTAAGAATATCAGCAGAATCCTGAACTTGTTTGACCTTGATTAAACTTTATGCTACCTTGGATTTAACATCAGAAAACAGGAAAGCTTCAGGCTAAGGGTGCTTACAGCATGTTTTACTGACCATCGGTGTGAACTCTGTTCCATCTTTGTTTCTCGTTGTGAATAGTAAACCTTTTGATAAATACAAGGGCTCTGGAAAGGAGAGGAAATCCTGACAAACAGTGCCTGTGCTAGCGGGGCAGGGCTGCAGCTTTTCAGATAAAATACTCTTGAAATGGGAACTTCTAAAATACTTGGCAGGTTTAATGGAACACAAATAGTGCCTTTAGGGAGAAAAGCTTCCTTTACTCCATGTTGTAGACAGAAGAGCATTTTCTGGCTTGGCTGTAGGTGTGGAGTTTGGCTGCACTGAAAGTCTCTCAGTCAAGGCTGAGTGGGAGAGTCTCCAAAGGATGCAGAGGTTTTCCTGCTGCTGCAGGATAAGCTGGGAGCTTCGAGCAGTCGTGGGGAGGAGACGGGGATGGAAACGCGGGGTGCACCTCTTGCCTGTAGGGAACTGGCCGGGAACAGGTATTCATTGTTTGCCTGGTGCCTGTCTGACAGCAAGAACAGAACATCAAACCCCAGTTCTTTGCCTTCCGCTGGCTGACGTTGCTCTTGTCCCAAGAGTTCCTGCTGCCAGATGTCATCCGCATCTGGGACTCCCTCTTCGCTGACGACAAGCGCTTCGATTTCCTCCTGCTCGTCTGCTGTGCCATGCTGACGTAAGTACACACACAGCCTTCCTCCTCTTCTCTCGCAGGGATCCAGGAGTCTTCTGTAGGCATGTGTTAGGGCATCTAGTGAAGAGGTTATAGGTTTTAAAGTTTCTTTGGAAAGAGTCAAAAGTAGCTGGAATAATTTCCGTCTTTCAGACTCATCCGGGATCAGTTGCTGGAAGGAGACTTCACTCTGAACATGAGGCTGCTACAGGTAAGAATTAAATAGAGTGGGTGCAAAGAGCAATTGGAAAAGTCTTAAAATAGTATTGTGAGAGAGGATGACAGTATGTGAGAGGGTGGGAGAGTATGCCTGGTTCAAGACAAGTATCGTATTCGTGATGTTTGCATGCAGGAAAATCTGCAGGGATCTTACACCACTCTCATAACTGGAGGTGGGAGTCTTTAGCACATGCACCCTTTCTACCCTACAGAGAAATTATCGTAGATTGGAGGTTTCTAATGTTCCTTCGGTTTGCTAAAAAGAAATGAAATAATTTCAAGCAAAAATGTGAAACCTTATGTCACACTGCTAATTTTTTTGGCCAGAGGGTTTTGTTTAGTTCTGAGATCTGTAAAAGCCTTACATTGGAAATGCTTGCACTGCACAGTTTGGTATCTCATGTTCTGCCAGTTCCTGCTTTGGGCTGTGCAAGATACTGGCTTTGATAAAGTTCTTTGGCATGACAGAGAGCCCTGTGGCAGGCCAGGTTACTGTGCCCTTGGAGGACAAAGTGAAAAAAGAAAAAAACAACAGCAAAGGGTATTGAGGTTTGATCAGTTACAAAACAGGAAACTGTAGCTGTTAAAGGAGTAACCGAATTTGACAATGTGTTATAATAGGCCAAAAACTTTGTGTCGAGGTTTGCCTGCTTAAGCTAAACAATCTGTATCAAGGATGCTGGGAAGTCACTGAAATCACTGTTTCTTTGCCATAGGATTATCCTATCTCTGATGTTCACCTGATTTTGAAGAAAGCAAAGGAGCTTCAAGATTCCAAATAGTCTATGGGCCTAACAAAAGGTGTCAGAGAACTGTGTGGCAGTGGATCCCAGGAGATGGCCCCTTGCATTGTGGTGCACTGGAGCTCCTGCTGGCCTCTGCAAGACTTCAGTTTTTGTTAGGACTACTGGCCACCTTGAAGACTTCCTTCTGTTCTATTTATTAGGTCAAGGACTGATTACTTCCCCATCTACTTGGGTCCTGCACTCCAGTTTTTTCCACATCTCAAATGTCTCTTTGCTGCCGAAAGCAGTTCTTTGTATCTTTTTTAAATGACTTTGAATTTGGGGAGAAAGAAACCTTCTGTCTGCATTTCATGAAGGGATGGACTCCTGTCTTGTGGAAGTAACACACGGAATAACTTCTGATGGGGAAAGGACAGACTTTAAGTCCAGTGAATTTTGGTGGGTGAGGATAGAAGGATCTTCCTCCTGTGAATAGAATGTATTCCAGTGAAGTCACACATTCTGCCATTCAAGTAATTCTGGATTCTCCTCCCTTGTGTCTGCAGTTGGCCATCCCTGAGGTGTGTGAAGAGGAAGAAGATTGCATCACTTTCTGGTGAAGGTCACCCTGCAGTTTGCACTCCTTTGGCTGGGAAAGAGACTTGGGAAGCTGAGGTGGGAGGACACGGTGACAGCTGGTGGCTTTGTGCACTCAAACTGCCTGAATCCAGAGCTGCCTTATCAATGAGGTTTCCTTGAAAGCAGGACTGTGGTGGTTTTGATCCCCCAGTGAAGTGCAGTTCCAAGTCAAGCCTTACCACGCACAGCCTTAGAGCAGGATTGTTGCTGCAGGGAGGCCTCACACTGCTCTGAACTGGAGTTATATCAGCTACAATCAGGATTCTGAAACACAAGAAATGGACACCTAATTATGTGCAATGAAGACAGATGTTTTTAGGGGCTTATACAGGCACAGAACTGGAGTTTTCTGCCTCAGTGGCTTAAATAATACTACTTGCATTAAGGTGTGGTCACAGTAACCTTCTATTGTCTCACACTACTTCTTGCTTGGAAGAGCCAGTTCTGATCTGCAGTAAGAGTCTTTCTCTAGCACAGTCCAGCAGGCATACAAACATCTGTCATGAGCTGACTGCTGATCCACTGTTCTGTCCTGGTCCTGCTGGAGTTACAGTCCTCACTTGGACACTTGTTCTTCCTGAGAGGGAAACTGCTGCACTTCAGATGTGATCCAGTGTGCTCAGGTGAACAGGGACTGAGAAACCACAGGGACAACTGCTGACCTGCCACAGTGTTGAGCTGAGCAGAAACCCTGATCCTCAGAGACAGAAACTGCCAGCACCCAGTTCTTGTGTGGTGCAGAAGCTCTTGAGTGAACACTAATCCAGCATGCTTTTCCCTTTCTTTCTGTGCTGGGCTGGCTCACCTCTGCTGTTGGACACTGCAGTTTTTGGTATTTATGGGTGTTGATTTGTTAAAGGTCAGTCAGTCTTTGTAAGATCTGCTTAAGCTGCTGCTGGCCTAGACTTGCCCTAGCAGGAGGGATGCTGGCAGCCTTCAGCCTTTTTTACTGCTGTTATTTCCTTCACTGAAGGCCTTCACAGGCTGCTGTAATTCTCACCCAGGTGCATGGGGAGATGGCAGGACAGGTTGGTGCACATACCCATGTTCTTATTGGCAATCCCAAGCGATCTCTGCCTCTTGAGAAGGTTCTGGAGTACCACTTGTGCAGCCATGTGTTGCTGCTGTGTTGCAAGAGCAATTTAAGGTTTAAAACAACCTGTAATTAATACCTGTGGCAACAGTATCCCTCTCTGCTGCAGTCTTTGCTGGAAGGTACAGTTTTCCTCCAAGAAAAATGGAACAGGTAGACCAGGACAGCAGTGTGATGAAGCATCCTGGCTGCTCTAGTCACTGGATGGATGTTTTTTCTGAGCTGTTCCAGGTGGTCTTATGTCTCAGCTCTTGGCTACCTGCACTAGGGAGGCTGTTGGCCACACCTCATGTGGTCAAAGAGCCACCTGGGAGGTTCTCTACAAATGTAGAACCAGAGGGTCCCACTCTCAGGCAGAATTGTACCTGCTCCAAACACTTCTGCCTCAGAACTGCTATAAATACTGCTGAAGCTTTCCTATTCCATGCACAAACTCTGCTCTCATCTCCCTGAATGTGCTGAGCTGTTCATTCTGTGTTCCTCTAGCACATGCAGGGTTTCCTTATGCTGGAATTTCTCACTCGCAGGAGGACCATCCATGAGTGTTCCTGCTCTGAGCAGCTGGAAGTCTCCTTAAAGAAACCTGAGCAGGCAAATCAGGGTGAAAGCATTACTTGGAGACGAACTTCTGCAAGTTTTCGGCGTAGCTTTGGGCCCTGAGGGTGACCATCTCACCTGGGGAAGGCACAGGGGAGGTGGCACTGCAGGTGTCATGCTGCCTTCTCCCTTCCTAGGTGTCCAAGGGCTCGTGTTGTCTCCTTGCTTCAGGGGTGAGAGTGAATGCTTTTGAAAGGAGTTTGCAGTGGCTTAAAGGGATGCAATGAGATTTGGCTGCTGGAAAGGATCTCTGTGATAAATTCTGTAGCCTTATCCAAACTATGGCTGCCAAACCTATTGAGTTCTTTGGGCAGAGCTTGCAACAACTTTGAAAGGTCCAGACAGGCTGTTCCCTACATAAAAAGCTGTTTTATATTCCTACTTATTTCCTTCCTGTGTGATAGAACTTCTGTCCTGCTGTTAAAAGGAGTGGTATTTCTCATTGTCTTGGGAGATCTATTTCTTTATTCCAAGACTTTCTCCTATCTCTAAGAGCAAAACCAGATTTTCTGAGGGGACAAAAAGTCTTAACCTTTTGAATCTCCTTGTGTTTCCCTTGGCTTCATTCCTCAAAGGTTTTTGGTGATTTATTTTTGTTGTTCTTGAAGTGAAACGATACTTAACTGGTGTTTCCTTGCTTGTGTGGCCAAGTAACACCTGCTCCAGCCTTGAGATGTTTCTGCTTCTGGTTTCTTACAGTCCTGCTGAAAGAGCTGATCTTTGTGGTGGGAGGTGTTAGTCTGGGGTGCCTTGGGGAGCCATTATCTCACAAGGACTTGAACAGAGGATGTTTAAATAGCTCTTTACCATGTGTTCCTTACAGGCAGGACTACTGCCAGACAGGGGAAAGGGAAATCACTTTCATCTGGGAGGGAAAACAGGACACTCCTGGATGTGGGAGGAGATGAGTCTTCCCTGGAAAGGAGAGGTCTGCTCTACCTGCACCTCACTGCAGTTCAAGCTTTGTAGAACTTCGTGGCTTTGCCAATGAGGTAGATGAAGTTGCTGGTGGTGGTCACTCAGGAGACTGATTTTGAGTTTGAATTTTGTGACCTGACCTAGAATTATTTGCACTTTGGCATCGAGCAGAATGAAGGCCAGAAGTTGTTTTGAGGGAGTCTGGGGTGTTTGGGAATCAGAGGCTGTTTTTCCTTAAAGAATGCCAGTGATTTGTTTTAGCTGTTTGGAGCAGTCTTCTAAAATGCTCTTTCCGAAAGAAAGGAACAGATAACTTTTTTTTTCCCCACTTTGTTTGGGAAGAACTGCCAGAAAAAGGGTGTAGTGAACATTTCATCACTTTGAACCTCCTTTTATGCTTCTTTTTTTCAAACACTGTTTTTATATTCCTTGAACTAAACGGATGTCTGTGCAAACCTCTCCTGTTGTGCGAGTCGGAGTTGGGGCTGCTCCAGGTTCCAGCTGCGGTGTCCATAGGTGTGAGAGCAGCACAGCGAGCTGCGGAGAGCCCTGGGGAACCAGCCAAGCTCCTCCACCGCCCGCTCCTTTCCGCGATGCCTTTGCTTTGCTTTCCCCGGGAATAGCTGGCACGGGTGCCAACGCAGCTGCGAGCGCTCTCGGTGGCGGTGGGAGCGGGCGTCCCCCGCCTCGCTGCCCGCAGTGTCCTTGTGCCGCATGTCCCGGCCGCTCCCTCGGGTCGCTCCCGCCCGGCCGTTCCCCCTCAGAGCGGTGCCGGGATCG
>VXBU01011522.1:0-15308 GCA_013400315.1 Bombycilla garrulus
CAGTTCTCAGATACAATATTTGCCTTGTTTGGCTTAATTTCGGTCCTGACCATGTATTTTTAAAAGAACTGCTCGCAGTTTCCCACGCTGGAACGCGACACTTGTGTCCTCTCATCAAGGAGGTGATACAACAGATGTTAGCCCTTCTGCTCATTGAAGAGGATACTGCAGTTTTGTTTTCAAGATCCACTGAAGAGCAGACAAAGGAAAGTTCTAGGAGACCCTGCTGTGAGCAGAGATTAATGCCCTCCAATGGTCCCTTCCAACCTTACCCATCTCTGAGAATGTTTCAGTAGAACTGAGTGCAGCTGAGAACTGATCTAATGTAAGTGGGAGGTTAACTTTTTCCTCCTTCTTTTCATAATTTTACATATATTGAGACATATCGGCACCTCAGCTGACACAGCTCACTGAAGCCTGGGCTAGCTCAAAGTGGGGAACAGTTTCAGCAAACAGTCACCAAAAGCTGACCCTTTAGAGCTGGCTGCTCTACAGTGAGTGCTCACAACTGGAGAGAGAGCAAAAAGGCAAGGGAAGGCTCCTCGGCTCGAGGTTCCAGCAGAAAATACAGACAAAACCTGAAAGGCTCAAGAGTGAAAATGCCCTGGACACCCCTGTGCATGGGATTTTATCCAACAAAAAATTCGGTGGGTGGGTACAATCAGTTAACCAATGGGGAATCTTTAGGGGAGGAGTGAAAGGATTACAACATGTTTCAGGGCCAATAGGGACAAGAGGGAGCAGAGGGCAGGTCACATGGGCCAGTGGAGCGTGGAGGTTTAGGGGATTTCCAAAGGGGTGCAGCAGTCAGGGATTGGTTCAGGGTAGGATTGAGAGAGAAGGAATAAGGGGCAGGGAAGGAGCCAGAACAAGGGGAGGGGACACATTTGAAGGGCAGCCACGGGGCTGGGTACAAACGAGGCAGAAACCATTGGGGTAAGAACCGGGGGGACACACGGGGCTAGACCAGTATAACGCTGTAAACAATAAAACTGAAAACAAACACGCACCGCAACACTCAGCTATGCTCTCACCTGAGGGAACTTTCCATCTAGACATTGATTTACAGTAGGACTCTACATAACAATGGAAATTCAAGTTCATGCAGAGTGCTTGACTTATACTCACCTGCAACAGAAGAGCTATTGATCATGTTTCCTTGGGATGGGCAAGACCCCTTCTTCAGATACTCATCTCTCTGGGGAAACACCTTAAAACAGCCGGGGAGCTCTTTTTGAGATGCCTCAAAGTTGTCATGAACACCAGAGGCATAAAACAAGGCTCACGCAAGGTGTTCCTCAGCTGACTGCAGAGTACAATAGGAACACAGCCCACACCAAAATGCTTTCTTTGTTTGGAGATAAACAATAGGAAGGCAGATTTTTCCAACAGACATTAAAATAGAAATTAAGAATTGATGGGAATAAATAGAGATTTTGGGCAAAACCAGAAACTGTAAACAAGCTTCAGCTTTATGACTAACGCTGTGAGATTAATATATTAGGCATTTAGCACTGTATAACAGAGTGAATGCTGGTTTTTGCATCATTACTGTCAAAAATTTCACTGGCATCATTGCCATTACTGACTCCTCAACTTCCTGCCCCTCTAGAGCTGCTGACCACATCTTTGAAAGAAAAACTAAGATGCAGTGATTAAATGTAAAGATGAAATCGTCATTACACCAGATGCAGAATGCAACAAATTGTTAGGCACAATTATGTCAGAAAGAAGGCATGATTGAAGAGAATGAAAATCACTTGCACTAGTGATTTTGCATGATCATCGCACCTCTTCATTCACTGTAAACAAAACAAAATTAAATTTACTAACGATGCAAGAGAATGCAGCTGTTGGAGATGGGATATGTTGTTTTGATCTAGACTTCCTTTCATCTCAGTTAAAATTTTGAACATGGCCATTTAAAAGCAATTCTCCTATAATTTTGTGATAGTTCAAGTACTTTAGGTTCTTTTTTCCAGAGAACAGCTGTGTTGTTATCTTGACAACTAATGTGTAGTAATGACGGATTTAGGTTTTAACAATTAGCTACTAAAGTGTGTCAGAAAAGAGATGAATTAGCCTGAAGTGATTTCTGACAAACACTTGTCAGTGGGTTTATGATTGTCTGAGCAGATGGCACTTGGGGAAGCTGGAGCTGTCTCAGTGTGCTCCCTCCAGTGCCAGTCAGAGCAGGGAAGACACAGACTTGAGCCTGGCCAGGAGAAGCCAAGGAAAGAATGCACAGTACACTGGACTTGTAGATTTGCTCTTCTGGTGTTGATTGGGATTTCTGCAATCTGCTTAGCAATTTGTGCATAATCACAATGATCTTACCACATGTTCCAATAATAACACAACACATAACTACACACACACTGAAATGATAAAGCCAATTCTTGTTCTAACAGAATTCTTAAGATACTAGGGAATTTTTAAAATATGTTGCAGGGGAAAAGTGTTTCAGACAAAATAAATGTTTTCTGCTCAGTAAAGCAGTTACTGGGGTTCATTCTAAGGTCTGTGGTTTATAAAACAATGGAATATGTGACCCAGTGATTCCAAACAGCTGCAGTCCATTCAATTAACATCTTGTTAATCTAGCTTGTATGAAAAAATGAGCTTTTTTTCTTCCAAAAACATATTTTGGTTATTTAGTGAATCGTTTTAATTAAAGTATGACCATGGAAAGATGCATTTCAACATATATGTACTATCTTTAAATTAAACCCAAATAAATAAAATAATTATTAAATAGTGCAAAACAAAGTATTACTTTTCTTTTGAAAAAACCCCTTTGGTTTTATCCAAACCAATTTCCTCTCTGGTGGCCCCTTAATTAGCTGCAAATTTTACCCTTCAAAACCAGACTCCTATTTATTTAAAAATAAAAATGATCAATCTTAAAGTATTTGAAGCCGGTGTACTTCTTCCCTTTGTACACATCCCCATTCTGGAATAGTATCTGCAATATAGAACATATTGCACTGAGGTGGAAAATGGATCTTGGCCAGCTAAAAATAAAATGAAATTAAATAAAACTAAATAAATTCAAATTTATTAATGTTGTTTTTATGCTCTTTCTTTAGATGAATCTTCTTTGCTGGGAGCAAAGCAAAGCACTGTGTGCTGATGAGAATCCATTGCTCTGTCTGTACAGCTGGGCTCCTTCACAAACTAACCAGAGACTGTCCTTAAAACAGGACTGCTGCTAGGGAGCTCTTTACCTTGCCAGCTTCCCTTCTTGCTTTCCAGCACAGGAGAAACACATAGGAAAGATCCAGCATGTGAAAATAGTCTGAAGTATTTCTAAAGTGTGCAAAGGGAGTAATTTTTCAAGTCCCTTTCGAACATACCATTGTGTAGGTGCCACCGCATGGCCAGCAGGATCTCCACAGGCTCAGTCCAGCGCTCAGCTTGCCCAGCACTGAGCAGAAATGCTCACAGGAAATGCACAAAGGCTCAGATCCAGGGTGGGCCCATCCTCACTCCCGCTGTGGGCTCTGGACAGTCTCATTTGCACACAGGACCTGATTTCCCACATCACCAGGCAGCCATTTCCCACTGTCCCTGCAGGGACCCAGCAGGGGCTGTGCTGAGGGAACCCTGAGCAGCACTGCAGGAAAACCAATTCAGCACCACGACTTCCACGGGCTGGGCAATGACTGACACTGCTGGGGCCTTTTAGTTACAGCTTCTGGAAGTACAGAAAAATGAAACACCAACATGAGTGGCAATATCCCCACTGAGTACTGTAATCAAAAATTCTTCTCTTGCTAATACAAAGGCAACTCCACTTGAATACCAATATAAGACAAAATTACTTGTTAAAGTTCTAAGGTAGAGCTCTTAATTATTATATTTTATTGCTTTTTCTTTTACTACATCCTTTTACAATCCCCTTCTCTTATATCCTTGTTCTCTGAATGGGATAGCTGTTATGCTGTTTGAAATAAAGGGCAACTGAAAAGCAAAGAGTATTCCTGAGGTAGAAAACTCAGCTCTATCCATGGTAGGACAGTGGCCCCACCTGGAACAAAGCTTGGTGGAGGCAAGCAGTAAAAAGCCAATTAGAGCTGGATTAAAGCACAGGCAGTAGAGGGTGGCTTAATTCCCCTGGCTCCCAGGCAGCATTGCTGGGGTGTACTCAGCACCTGTTCCAGGAGCTGGTGGCACAGGGAAGCACAGATGTGCCCAGCTGGGTGGGAAGTGCCTGGCAGTGTGGTATTCCCAAGAGATCAAAACTATTTCTTGTGTGTTCATGATGATGCTGACAAATGAAGGCTGATTGATTTTGTTCATGCCCATCTCCTATCTCATCTGTAACTAAATATGCAGCCTCCTGCTAGACAGATAAAACTCCAGTATTCCAAACCTTGTTCATAAAAAGCATCTTTTACTGACATCCTTCTCTTGGCATCAAGCATTCTGCAGCACTTGTAACCACACCCCTGGCACGTGCTTGTGACTTTTTCATCCCGGATTCCTTCCATTCATTAACTGCATTCTAAGTACAAAAATGCAGAGGTTCCCACGTTGTCAGTGGCAACAGTACATCAGTCATCCCTACCACAGCACCCTATGTGACACACCAGCTCCTGTTTTCCTGCTGAAGTCTGGAGGAGTGAGCAGCCACTGAAATTCAGCAGATGACCTGAAAAGCCTTCACAGGAATATCATCAATATGCTTCTAACAAATGTGCCCAGTGAGAGATCCTGCTTTTGACAAGGCAGCAGACAGGCTCCTCAAAAGCTGCCAAGAAAAGGCACAGTGCTAATTCCCCGTATCACAAAAATGTGTTGCTATTTAGGAGTTAACACAGGGCTGAGAGGGGCTGGGAGAGACAATGTTTTTGTTCAGAGCTCTGCTACTGATAATAGGAAGATAACAACAAGTGGTTTTCTCTAACTGTATTAAATACATCTGGTCCCTAATGGAATATCCCATATTTACATACAGTTACTTTCTATTATGCCTCATCCATCCTGATCTGTAGCCATTTCCTTGAGTTTATCAGACATTGTTCTTTATAGAACACTGCTAATACCAACACACATCCTGGCTTTTCAAATTTTATAGTAGATCAAAATGAAATGTCCCAGATATTGCACTGGAGAGACTGAAAGGAGTTACTGAACCCATCACTTGTCCAATCAGCCTGGTAAAACAACTTATCACAAGTCCTTGCCAGAACTGATCCACACTTGGGAATGATAAGAACCAGCAGCTCTTAATACAAGGCCAGAACCGAAGCTGCTTATTTTCAGTGTGAATCACTGCAATACCGCTTACATTGAGCTGCTGTTCTGCATGGGAACCAAAAAGTCCTCCAGAAACTTGTATAGCCAGGACAAAACTGAAGGATAAAGCATAAAAGTGGGGGCTGAAAGACCAAAACAGTAGCAGAAATCCAAGCAAAAGCAATGGGTTTTGAGAGAGGACAGAAAATGCATTTCAGCTGTGTCTATATATATGCATATAAATATGCATAGAGAAACCCTACTCAGTCTAGGAAAAGACAACATGAAATCAGTAATAGAACACATTATAGATTGCACCCAAAAAAAAGCACAAGTCATACAAAAGCCCTCTCCTAGGTACCAGAAAGAAAAATACAGCAAATATTTTGCATGTGACTAGAAAAGGAAATCTCTAGGGAAATCAGCTTAGCCTAAATACAGTAGATGTATAGTATTTTCTTTTGCTTTACTCATGGCATTATTCATTTAAGATTTCTGAGGCCATGGATATAAATTACAAAACATATCATAACATAACAGTACTTTGCTCCACAGTAAGAAGGCTCAGGCTGGCAGAACTACTCTCTTCTGAGGCATCTCCCTCCTGATGCCCAAAGCTCAGCTGGAAATAAATCCCCCCAGACCAATGTCTATGGAGCAGGTATTTGTTTATTGGAGTACTGGGGCTGAGGGGCATTTCTCCTCGTAACTCACCCACCTTTGTCAAGTGCTGTGTTTATTTGTACAGCAAGTATTGCTCAGTGTTACTGTGTCACTACACCTTCATCACACACCCCCAGAACTGAGTGACACTGTCTGAGCTCATAGTTATCAAACAGTTCTTTTGCACTGCACTTGCACCTCCCCAGTTCAGGGGTCATGAGGGTCTTTGATGAAAGCTTCCAAAATCTTCTTTGCATTTGAACTTTTCAGCTTTGCCTTCAGAGCTTGTACAGTTATGGTATTCCTTGGTCTGTCTGCTCTTAACTGGCCTAAATTCTTTTTTTTGTGGCTAACTGGCTTTGCACTTGCCAATTTCTCATTAGTACTATNAGTCTTTCTCACATCTGAACTTTTCAGCTTTGTCTTCAGAGCAAGGTGTTCCTTGGTCTCTCTGGTCTTACCCAGCCTAAGTTCTTTATTTTGTGGCTAATTGGCTTTATGTTTGCTAATTTCTCATTAGTACTATACTTACCTATCTCTATAGCTATCCGCCTGGTGAGTTTTTTCTTCTTTTTTGTCTATTTAGCATTAAGCAACTAGTTAACCATATACTAGCCATTACATTGTATAGAAAGTTATTTATATCAGGTTATATAGGTATCAGGTTATATAGAGATATAAAAAGTCATGATTTAGGTTATATTGATAACAGGTTATATAGATATCTTATAACTCAAGCTATATAAGCACCTTGTAAGTTTGATCTAAGTTACATAGGCATCACTCCAAAGCAGCTGCTCAGCATGGCCCTTAACACCCTTAAGAGTCACTGCAGAGCCATGAACTTCAAATACAACTGAGAATTTAAAAGTGCAAATACCAGCTCAGAAACAGGAAACCTTGCTCAAATTATTTCTTTACTTTCCTGGCTTTTAAGAGGAATTCTGGTCTGATAAGGTTATCTGGTGATAGAAGCAGATCCTTCAAAATATGAAGGTTTTGTTGCAACCCAAACAGATGGAGACACACAGCTCAGAGAAGCAGCAGCTGTAAAAGGCAGCTGCTTCATTGAAAGCAGGCAGCAGCTCTGCTGGTTTTAGGTGGTCTTGTTAGCAAACTGGAAGAGGAGCAGAGACTGCTCAGGATGTGGTGATGAAAATGGTGCTATTCTGCTGCCTCTGCAGCTGAGAAAAACACAAGCTGTTCAGGGAGCGTCCCTCCTGACACTGGCTTAGGAGCAAAGTCTGTATGACATTTTGAGTAAGAAAATGAAGCTGCTATCAGCATATCAAATTGTGAGAGTTAGTTAAAGCAAAGACTATGGCCATAGGGAGCAAAACAACCCTTATTTTTCTTAGTTTCATATCACAGATGACTGACTATGGAGAAAAATATTTTAAGATGACACCTTCTGGTCAGTTTTATACCACTGACCTGCTGATTGCCAAGAATCCCATCCACTGTGCATGTCTGCTTCTATGAAAACTTCCTGTGCAGCCACAGCCTCTGCAGGATGACTAAAGAAGAGAATCCCAGGAGGGAAAAAACCAACAAAACCCAACAAACCAAAATGTGCAGAAGAGACACATAGGCAACTTCCACAGATGTTGATGTATTTCGTAGGAACACAGTGGTAGCTTTTTCTTAGGGAGTAGATCCTTCTTAGCAAATAACTTCCTATTGGTTAAGTGTTCCCATTAAGGCTGGGCTCAAAAGGGTGGTTACAGCTTGAACAGATGCATCAGAGCTTGATTCTAACTGTAAGGAGCCCTTGAAAACCTACACAGACCAATGATCCCTATCATTAGCAATTGTAATATCATTTCTCATTTACCACTGTGTCACCTCTCAGAAACACCAGCATGGATCAGCCATGATCAATGCAGGGGCTAACACCTTTGAGGGTCTGAGAAATGTTATACCCTTTTCACCCTGGACTTTTCACAAAAATTCTTCACTCTGTCCATGAAATAAATAAAGCTATTGCTGCATCAGAGAAAATCTGAGGATTGATCTGGTGGAAGAAAACTCATTAATCTCTATTATTAGATGACAAGGTCACCACATAGCTAGAAGTGCAGCACCTGTGTTTCCACTCCATTTCAATTACATTCTTTGTACAAATAATGAAACTGAACTCATCATCAAAGGATGAGTATCAAATTTTAATACAGCAGACTTTTTATCATCCTTCTTACAAGCAAGATGAAAAATTAATGCGATGAATCTACACTGTGTCCCATCAGACAGACATGGATGGGTGAATATTCACAGTAACTTCAGGCATCTAATTCAGCTTGCAGTGTCCAAGCCAAGGTCACTCTGGATTGTCTTTGGGAAGCACAGACCCCAAACACTGGTGTATTGATTAACCCTGGGAGGCACCTCCTCTATAAACTCAACAGAATCTGGTAATTTACACCAATACCCCTGCAGAGCAAGAAGTGAAAAGACATGTGAATCACTGAAAATTTAGGCTGGGATGTGAAGCTGCATAAAAAAACAAAGAAGAGTCTTGTTGATTTCTATAAATCCCAGATCACTTTCTTCTTCTGACCATCTCTTAAATATTTCATGGTCAGGACCACACAAACATTCCACTGAAATCTAGGTTTTGACTCTCACAGTCACCATACACAGGTTGTTGTGGTGACAATTTGAAAGCTACAAAAATGCAGAGCAATGTCAGAAGCTGTTTTTTTATGAGTAGACATAATAAATACACACACATTGAAATCTCTTAATTTCTTGATTGAAAGGTCAGAAGTTTTGTGAAAGTCTTAAGGAGAAAACATCCTTTTTTTTTCATTTACAAGATGAGGTCAGTTGGAACATGAAAGGAAGTATAAATGAAATGACAAGTTAAATAAAAATGTTAATATTAACAGCTGAAGGAAGATAAAAGGGGATGGAATTCCCATCCCTAAACCAGCACTGGAGGTTGGTTCAGTGACTATAAAATACAGTACAAATCTGAGGGCAAAACAATCCCCCTGACAATAATTACCAGGTCCTGGTATTAGCAAGAAAAGGGCATTTTTATCATTACAGATGCACCAAGCAGAAATGTTATCACCCATTAAAGTCCCCTATTATTCTGCTGTCAGATACCATCTGTTAATGAAGCCTTCATGATCTGACAGCTCATTCTTTAATTGTCACCCTGTGCCAGTCTGGGGTTCACAGCACACTGGGAGCTGAGCCTTCATATATTATACATTTCATAAGCTGAGTTTTCCAGGCTTCACCTCGGACGTGATGGTCATCTCCTCCCTAAGTGACACCTTCCTATGCAGCCAGCCCATGGCTTCAGAGAATCCTTTGTGGACTGGTAAATCACACACTTCTGGGCTGTTCTGGCAGTGGAGGAGTATCCTTATGATCAAGCATTTCTTTCATTTATAATTCTGAAGTTTGCGAGTCTCCTGTGAGCCACGTCAGCTCGAACGTTTGTCATGAAGAGGTATTTAATGTGCTAATTATCCTGCCATTCCTCAACTCTCTCTGCAGAGTAGTTTTTAAGTTTCCATAGATACCAGCTCTGTTAAATAGCACCCTTTCAGAAAATTGTATTTTTCCCCTCAAGAAAAGAGCGCTTATACCTAGAAACCTGTACAACTGCATTTATGTTTTAACACCTCCTGTGCACTCTGATGCCTCTCAGATGCTCCTCTCCATGTGATATTCCCAGCACTGCACACAGTGAGGTGCTTTGGGGGTGTGTGGCATTTTAATAAAAAGTCCACAAATATCCAGCACACTGAGAGGGAAGTCACAAAAGCTAGCCAAAAGGAAACTCTCAAAGAAACAGATTTTAATTACTTCCTTTCTCAATTATAGATGGCAAAATCGCCTTTGCAAGGAGTTGCTGGAAGTCTACAATTAGAGCATTCTCCAGGGGCATAAAAAAAGGCCAGAGGTTATTCATCAAAAACCAAGAGTCCAAATAACCAGGCAGCAATTCCCTCTTCCCCCTCTCTCCTTGCAATAGCTGTCACTGCAGCACCTCCAGAGATTTGGGGAACTCAAGCTCAGTTTTCTCCTCAGTCTTTCAGCTTCCATCCTGAACACATGAATGAAGAGAGGGCTAAATGGTTCTACCTGTGCCACATCACAGAAGGAAACAAGAGCCTCAGTCACATTGCAATATAACCAAATTGCACCTATGTAACTCAAACACATTGCATTTTCAGCTCTGAATGGTCTGACGTCAGGCCAGGTCTGTGCACTGCCTTTCCAACACAAATGGCTAATTCTGATACTCTCTTTTCAATTTTATAAAATGTTTCTGATATATTTTCCTCCAAAACGTCCGGTATCTCAGTTTAGTACCTTATGAATGTTTTCAGAATTTATGTTCCTTTATTATTTAATCTTGAATTGTCCTGCTAGATGCAGGCTGCTCTCAACAGCAAAGCCCTAATTATGTTTCCTTCTGATGCAAGAATTCATCATCTGGCTCTGGTTATGATCAAGGCTGAGATTTTGAAAAGCAAGGGCTAATATAGGAATATCCAACCAGATCAGGCCCAGTGACTTAAATGCTGTCTCCCACAAAAAGCTTTGCTGGGAAAAGAGCACAAAAACAAAGCAATCATATAAAGAAACTTCCCCAGAACACCCTCCAGTCTCCAAGGATTTGCAGCACAGGGAATTCTTGAGAATGAAGTTGCAGGCTTGTGTGTAATTACCCACAATGGATAAATTTATGGTGAGAATTTACATGAATTTTCAGTATCCACTACACCCAGTGACTTCTGATACAGCATAAATGCATGTTTAGGGATGCTGTGGAGAATGTTGTGAGTCGGTGCTTATGATCAGCTTGCCATGGAAATACCTTCCTGGCTGGGCCAGGGGAGATCCAGAGAGCAGATGTCCTTCCAGGTTATTCCTCGGGAATGCTGGACCAGCAGGAGATACAGAAAGCAGCCACGCCTGTAGCTTACTGCTGGGGAATGCCATCTACTGGTGGAAAAGAAGGTGGTGTGCAAATACATTCAAATGCCAGAAACGCTGTTTGCCTAGAATTGAGTGTCCCTCTGGCTAGAAATGCCAGATTAGCAGGATTATGTATCTGGACATTATCAGTGCAAATGAAAGAGGTGACGAGCCACGGGAAAAAGGAACTTTTCCAAGGATTAAGGAGGAAGGAAGTAAAAATGTGAAATAAGCCACAGTCTGGGTACCTCTGATTTTTGCAGTGCTCTCATCACCAATATAATGTTGTTAAGATATATTTTTGGAAGTCTGTCCAGCCCTCACTGAACCAGGGAATGTTTGGTCCTCTATAATATACTTGCAGCCAAGAGACAAAATTGGGATGACATCCTTTGATGCTGGCAACATAAACGGAATTGCCTAAGTGAAATAGTGATGCATGAAGTAGCCAGGATGAGAAGCACACCAATGCCAAACATGCCCAACTGCTGAACTGGAAATACAGAGCACTAGGAATAAGAGGTGAAACTGCTGAATGAATCCAGAAAGATCAGAAGGAAATAAAACTACTTGTAGTGCCTGTATTTTGTTACCATCCTTCTCAGTGCTAATAAAATTCTGGTGTAACCTTAAGGTAATTGCCTATGGGATAGCTGTTTCTGTTTATAGCAGCCTAATTATCCAAATCCATTTGTTTAATAATATTTCAAATTTCTCACCTGTATTCATCAAACTCAAGTCTTACTTCTTGAGAAATTGTGATTAAAACAATAAACCCAGACATGGAGGGGATCTCAGGCTCGTGGTGTTTGGATGAATTCCCATGGAGTGTGACATGGCAATCATGGCCTCCCCTGAACTGCACAACACAGAGCAGACCCCACTGCCCCCAGCCTGGCCCCTCTCACCTCCCCGGTTCTGCCTTTTTCACATATGAGCACAGCAGGGTTTCACTAAGCAGCAAGTCACACCAGAAGAGGATGGAAATCAGTTTCTTGATGTCTGAGCAGGCAATGAAGCCCCTCATCAGGAACCAAAGGGGTTCTGCAGTCTGCTTTCTTTGTGCCAGAGCCATTCCCTGCCAAGTGCTTTAAAAACAGGCTGGGATTACTGCATCAGCTGCTGCTACTGCCACCTACTCCAAAGATCCCACAGCCACATCCCTCACAGGACTAAGGTCTAGTGCAGGTTTCCTTAGGGAAGAAAAGAAAATGCCTCCTCAGTTAATGGTAGGTAACACTGTGTTCTCTGAAGCAATGCCCTTCCACTGGCACTGATCACACAGTTGACTTTTCTCTGCATGTGTGGGAACAAGAAGAAAATGTGAACTGCATCATATGCAGGAAGACTTCTACAAAACATTAAAAAATGAAGGGAATCGGTAGGCAAGCAAAACCCTGGCTGGCAAAGGGTATAAGACTAATAAGAAATGCTCATGGCAGAATTTAGTTTTGCCCATTCATTTCACTAGGATCAGCTCCTACAGCAACATTTGATTTCCCAGGTGATAAAGCCAGAGAGTCTAAAAATCAGTCCTCTTTTCCTGACCAAAATAAGAGTCACTCATAGCAAGAGGATCATTGACAACAACCTCTAAATATAAAATGGGGCTATTAACAAGTAAGTATTTGTCAAGATTTGCAAAACTACTAATGCATAGTTTCTTTTAAATAAGTGAAGGTTCCAGCTGTGGCACCCCACTCTTGAAATGTGCAACAATTGCCCTTAAGCTTCAGTAAAGCTTTAGTACCAGAGAGCTTGTGGCACACCAAAAAAACTGCCCTGCATGTGAAATCTTAGGACTGAAAGTATCTCTGTAAAGAACAACAAGAAGAACATTATGTACACTGTGCTATTTGGAAAAGCACAATGATTTAGCTTTGGGTTCAGATTCAGGTAAAGACACAATGTAAATATATATTCATTACCTTCCTTAAGTGTAAGAAGATAGCAGCAGAGGTCTTCAGCACTCTCTGGCCCAACAGGCTCTGCAGCCAGCTGGAGTGTACCCCCTCTCCATGTGGTTTCCCAAGTCTTTTTGGAAGATGATTTTGGCCTATTCTGGGAGAACTGTTATCTGTCTGCACTGTGGGAAAATCATTCTGTTTTTCTGTCATTGCTCGGGATATACTCACCCACATATGCTCGAGTCATGGGAAATGGCATGATTCAGACAGCTCTCAGAAATTACTGAAGGATGTCTTAGGAAGTGAAAACAATTATCAGGAAGTCACAGGGAAAAAAAAGTTAAAATTTCAGAACACAAAGGTACTGATATGCCTTGGAAAACAACACTACATCTTTCATTTTCTTGGGCTATTGTAATTCCTCTTTACTAACTCTAATAATTTATATTTCTTGCTCTGAGGATTAGAGAAAGATAAAGAACAAAATATGTTTTCAGAAGAAGACAGTAACTCACAGGACATGAAAAAAATCCTTTTTCAGGATAAAAGAAGATGCCTGAAGTCTGGATTTTAAGACTTGCAGTTTTGAGAGTGCTGCTCACCTAATGCACATTTGTATCCACTGTCTGCAAGGTGTCTGGACAGCACTAGCACAGTCCTCAAGAATACCTCTCCAAAATACAGAGGTATGGATAGTTCATGTTTTTAGGAACAGAGTTTCGTTAAGACATCATCCCTTGTCAAAGCAGCAATAATAAAGGAGCATTAAAAGGCAGTAAAGATAAGTATGGGACTTAGTGAGAATCTCAAAATCTGCCACAAGGTAAAACACTACAAAAGCTACTTTACATAAAGAACACAAGTTTACATGCTGCAAATTCACTGAGCTGCTGTAAAATTACTTTCTATTAGAGGAGTTAAAGAATATTGCAATTATTCATGAAAGAATAAATTTTCTCATGTTTTCCTGGTGCTTGACATATTTAGTTTTTCTCTTTTGAGTTTCAAGGGTAACTCTTTATCTTTTATATATCACAACACAATCAGAGAGCAGTAAATATCAAGCTTGCTCTTGTCCAAACTGAAGTGAATGGAAAACTGCCAGTGAGGCCCAAAGGGTAGAGAAAATGAGTCCCCAAACTAGGAGTTAATAATAATAATCACTGTGGTAACGAGCTCTGTTGTTCTTTTTATTTTTGTTTTGCATGGATTATTTGCACTTATTTGCTTCAAGGGAGATAATGATATGGGAACATGAAAAAGAGTATTTTCCTCACAGATATTAGATATGCAGATGCCATTTCTCTCTCTGGACTGGCTTTATCATAAGCAGTTTAAATTGCAAACTAACCTCAGTGGAGCTCCTGATTTACAGAGATTAACTGGCCTGGAATTTGTACTTCTAGCATTGACAAAGGCTTGATCTTTCCCCAGAGGAAAAGGCCGGTCCACTGTTACCCTGAAAACATATGCTCCACCCCAGACAAATAATAGAGAAGTTATTCAGCTGCTCTTGTTTTCTTACCTGATGCCCATTGGAATAGTTCTCTTTAGAAAGCTGCTGTGATTGCTTTTAACCTTTTTCAAACTGCTGATTTCTGCAAATCTTTTATAAAAGAGATGTTTACCACATATGAAACACTGGCCGAATTAAGGGAAGATTATGCATTGGTTTTGAGCAAGTTCTCGTCTTTTAGTGATAAAGGGGCCCTGCCAAAGGCAGCAAACCCCAAAGTGCACTCAGGCTCCACAGAACTCTCGTGGAAAGGGAGGCAAAGCCCATCCCTCCATGGTCACATATGTTAAGGCAGATGAAGAACCAGTGGGCCAAATTAGGAGAGCAGAGATTAAGCTGCATTTCCTCTTCTGAATTGCTCTTCAAAGTCAACAAACCTCAGCAGCCTGAGCAGCTCTTTCAGGGGTCACTGTGTCCCCTCCTGCTCCCCAGGCCGCCTCAGCCATGGTGCCGGAGGCTGAGGAAGGCCCGGGCCCTCTCCCGGCTGCTCCTGGGTTTGGTTTTGGAACAAAGCTGCCTTCTGTGGTAAAACTGGCTCCCTGACATCACTGCTACAGTGCACTTTAAGCACTGTCCAAGGCCACTGCCAGTTTTGAAAAGAGACGTCTCAGAAATACCTCATTCCTGCAAATTCTGTGGAAAGGAGTAGCCAGGCAGGGCAGTGAGCCCTTAGCGCTGTCCCGGAAGGAAAGGCTGAGGCGGCCGCAGGCAGAGCTCGTCAAACGCAGAGGATGGATCCCTGGGGGCGAGAGAGCACAGCCCGCCCGCAATGGCAGAGATCAGAGACCATCGGGAGCCCCGAGGACCATGGGGACGAGATGAGGTACGGTCTAGGGAACGGGGCAAGCGACCGAGCCTGCCCCGGCAGCGGCTGTGAGCGGAGTGCGAGACCGGGAGAGGCGCTGGGAGCCTCACTGCAGGGCTGGGGAGGACGGACAGCGGGCCCGGGGCGCTCCTGCCCAGCCCCAGAGCCCGGGCTTCAGCCGCGGGCTGGAGCTCCGTGGTACAGTCCCCCCTGCCCAGCGCTGCCGCCGCACTCT
>VXBU01011522.1:15373-45085 GCA_013400315.1 Bombycilla garrulus
TCATGGGGCTGCTGGTGCTGGCCACGGTGCTGGGTAATGCCCTGGTCATTCTGGCGTTCGTGGTGGACCGGAGCCTCCGCACGCAGGGAAACTTCTTCTTCCTGAACCTGGCCGTCGCCGACCTGCTGGTGGGTGAGTGCCGGGGCGCCGCGGGGCGGGGGTTGGCTCCGCCCGTGTCACCGCCGAGCTCTGTCCGCAGGCGGCTTCTGCATCCCCCTCTACATCCCCTACGTGCTGACGGGCGAGTGGAGGCTCGGCAGGGGCTTGTGTAAGCTGTGGCTGGGGGGGGACTACCTGGTGTGCACCGCCTCCGTCTTCAACATCGTCCTGATCAGCTTCGACAGGTTCATCTGTGTCACCAGAGCGGTAAGGGCTGGGCAGGGGGTGCCACCGCGGGCACAGGGGCTCCAGGGCTGCCCTTCTAGGCAGGGGGGGTTGCTTAGGGCACCTGGCTTTCAACGCCCTTGAGCCTCTCTCGAACAGCACACGAGACAGCGGCGATCGAGGCAGCTCCTCTCAGTCCTGGAAATAGTTCTGGGAATGATCGGCTTTGCCAGAAAAAGCATTTCCTTCTCACTTTTACAGTGGAAGAGGTACTCTGCTTTAGAAATAGGCACAGGCTGTGTCTGCAGCGGGAACAAGGTGTACTTATTTCCTCCCCAGCTGCATCTTGAATAAGCTAATGGTATATTACCCAGCTGCAGCTGAGCTGCTCCCTCGGGACACGGCCATGCCCCCGGTTGGCAGCTGAGAGCCCAGGGCAGCCCAGCTGCAGCACAAGGCAGAGACCTCCTTGCAGTGGGTATCAAACTGTCAGGGGAATTTGATGTGTACAGCTGTGTATGGGTCAAAAGGGGCAGATTATAAATTAACATCTTGCACAGGATGCAAATGCCATTTCCATGTAATGGCCACAGAAATAGTTCCAAGTTGTGTCTGCAGCATGCCACTTATTAAAAAAGGAGGATTAGACTTTGCACTTCATTTTCACCTAGGCCATAGTGCCTCAAAGTATTTTGGATGGTGTCAAAATAACACATTTCACCTGTTAATAGGTTTCACACTTCTACACACACTTCTTGATTATGTTCCACTCACATTTTCTTAAAATGTTCATTTAGGTTTGTTGCACATTTAAATCACAAACAGTACAAAGAGAGGCTGCAGAATCACTTCAGCAGTTTTACCAACTTCTTTTTGAAGTGGGAGAAATGAACAGATTAATTCTTAAACAGTCAACACTCAGAATTCCTTTATTTTCTAGGTTCTGAATTAACCATGAATTTTTCTTTCATAAACCAATTTCTCATGACTATGCACATAGTATAAATATATAAACTAGGTGGTTTCAGAAACAGAAATGGAAATTGATCATAATAAATGAAAATAATCATCCACTGTAAAATACTTCAAATTAATCCCTCATATAAAAATCCCTCCCCAAGCAAGAGTACAGAAAATGACCGTTGGATTAGGGCAGCATGAGAACATAGAAACAGGAATATCTGAAGTTCCAAATTATTCTCCATCTCAATGAAAACGGTAAATTCCTCTAAGCCTGCTCCTGAAATCATTCATAGCTTTGTTAAGGACTGCAAAATCAGACCCAATTCAGACACAGGTTTCTTCAGCTCTGTAGCTCCTCTACCAGAACAGCACTGGCTGTAAAGATCAAGGCCACCAATGCGGGCAGTAAATGTGAACCCTGTGCAGAATTTAAGGCTGAGGACTTCATATTCCAAACGCTGTATGGCTGCACTGTGGAGACATAAAGGGTGAATTCCAAGCCCCTACATGAGTATTTGTCCAGTGCCTCAGGGACAAACAGGAATCAGAATAGAGAATATGATCTTGACTTTAAGGTTCTGATGAATTCCATTGCTGATACGGACTACTGACTCAGTATTACAGACACACTTATTATTTCTGCACCTTAGCTTCTCTCTTTTCTAAGTAATGGAAATCAGTTATTCTTCTGTAAAGCACTTTGTAGACCACAACACTCCATCTATACAACTTAACTGCAAAGAGGAATTCTGCAAGTACTTAACGAAAGAATGAAATTCAGTATATCAAAGAGATGAAGATGTTCTATAGTAAATTTTTGGTGTGGGTTTCACATTAAGAAAAAGAGCCTCTTTACAAAGTAGAAAGAAAAGAACTTGCATGATGTTCTGTGAATTCAAACCCTTTTATGTATTTCAATTAATTTTAAAATTCCAAATAAAGGGTCCAATAAACATTTTTAACCATTCTGTAAATGTAAACAGGTATCACAGCTAATGCAATTAAATATGAAGTAACTGGCAACAATTCTAGTAAGAGCAGTGGTTATTTGCTTTGAAGGAGACTTGGTTTTTGAGCTTTTAAGATCTGATGCACATTCTCAGAATTTAACCAGTCACCTTGATAAGGTTCCTTCAGAAATAACTCTTCTGTGATACCAGTAAGCTTGGTCTAACCCTCCTCCCAAAACCAATCTCTCACCAACCCTCACAAGTGGCAGACAGGGCCATGCTCCAAAGCAGCCACATAACTGTTTGGGATATGTGTAATGGGTATGGCTTTTGTCCCTCAGGTCAGCTACAGGGCTCATCAAGGGATGACCAGAAGTGCAGTACTGAAGATGATGACTGTATGGATTGCTGCTTTTCTTCTCTACGGGCCAGCCATTCTCAGTTGGGAGCACATTGCCCAAAAGAGCATCCTCCCTGAAGGAGAATGTCATGCAGAATTCTTCTACAACTGGTATTTCCTAATGATTGCCTCTACTGTTGAATTCTTTACACCTTTCATCACTGTTACTTACTTTAACTTGAGCATTTACCTTAACATCAGGAAACGCACATTGCTCCGAACTGAAAACCTCTCACCTGCTCAAGAGGACTGTGAAATGAATTTCCAGGGGGACAAAAGGGAACACAATGTGTTTTTTGTAAAGCCAGCTACCAGAGACAAACATGAGAAGAGGGCAAGCAGCCTTCTTCCCCCAAGGAAGGCTCCCAGGCTTCAGGCCTCTGCTGAGCTTGGCAATCAGCCATCCAATCTGAGTGTCAGTCGTGACCTTCCACCCCTCCAGGTGGATGTAAAGACCAGGCCTCCCAGGAATGGCTTCTTCAAAGCAACAGAAAGCCTTTGCCAGCCCAGCAGCAAAGTGGATGTTGCTAACATTATGGCAAACAGATTTAGACTGTCCCGGGATAAGAGAGTAGCCAAGTCTTTAGCAGTTATTGTCTGTGTGTTTGGGTTGTGCTGGGCTCCCTACACACTCCTGATGATCATCAGGGCAGCCTGCCATGGGCAGTGTGTGCACTATTCCCTCTATGAGATCTCATTCTGGCTTCTGTGGCTGAACTCTGCCATTAACCCTCTTCTCTACCCACTGTGTCACATGAGCTTTAGGAAAGCCTTCATAAAACTCCTGTGTCCACAAAAGGCCAAAATTCATCCTGACATTTTGATGTGAAAAGTAGGAAGGCTGAAAATTAGTATATCTTGTATTTGTTGGAAGCACCAAAAAGCAAGTATTGCAATACCTGCAGATATTTCTGGAATACTGGTAAGTAGGCACAGGTGTAGATATTTATGAATATGTAGAAATACAGTCATCCATGTAGCTGGGAAAATCACAGCAATGAAAAGAAAGGTCATTTTTCAAAGCTCTTTGGGAAATTACACCAACAGTATTTTCTGGTAATGGTGCACTAGTGTTGAAGTGCTGAAAACAAAATAACTTTAATGGCTAATAGAGTTCAGGCTCTGTCACTTTTAATAACTGTAAATATTGCTGGAATTTCATAAAGCCTTAATCTTGGATCTGTTACATCTTACCCCAAACCCACTAAAAGACATCAAGGGTTGCAGTTGTTAAGCCTAAGATGCTTTCCCCCCTCCACTTAGTAGCAAGGCAGACAAGACATGACCAACAATAAAAACACAGGAAAAGCAAGGGACAGGAGGCAGCACAACAGTGATGTTACCAGAGAAGCTGAGCAACTGTAGCAGGTAAGGGAGCACTCATTTGAGTGGAAAGGGTGATGAAGAACAAAGTGGAATATTTAGTAGAACAAAGTCCAGGAACAGAAGTATAAAAGGGTTTTGAGCTTTGTAATAGGAGATACAAGAACTGGTAACATACACTGGAAGTTTCACTAGGTGTTCCCTGCCTCAGCAGTGACTTCCTGCCCCCCACCAGGATCCTGCATGGGCAGGAATTTACTGAGGTCAAAATTCTGCTCCTTGCAGGGCTGAGGGTATTACTCTGTGCCTTGCTGTAAGGACAGAGTAAGCCTAAGCAGCCTAGGAGATCCATGACAGAGCTTTAGGTGAGCTTCCCTTCCAGTAAGTTTTAAAGCATTTACAGTTGGACCTTTACTACTTCTGGCTAAATAAGTGTTTTTCCCCCTACTCCATCCATTGAATCCTTCCATCCAACACGTCATTAATGGTCAAGAAAGCATGACTTGAAGTGTTAAGGTTCAGGTTATGCATCAAATCTGTTACAATGTACAGCCTTGCTACTGCCCATGAGTGTCTCTGCCATTGTGCCTGTGCCACAGGAGAGCAGCTCACACAACTGATCCTGAGTTTGGAGATCTGTCCAACAAGATGTCACACTGAGCATCACTAATGATACAAGTTCGTTCCACCATCACCAGCATTTACTACATAACCTAAGAGATGTTTTCCTTTGCTGACAAGTGATAGTTACTGAACAGCTCGAGTTGTCCATTGCCACAGTCACAATGCATGGTAATACAATTGATCTTGTGTAAACTTTCAATAAAAGTAATTAAAAGCTGTGGAAGAGTCCTAACTGTGTAGCCCTAACAAGTGGGAGAGGGCAAAAAAGCACCAGTCTACAACATTTGGGTCACTGCAGTTGAAACTGCAGAACTGGTATTTTAAAGACAGTTCCTAAGTTACAAGGACTGACACTGAGAACTAAACAAACATGGTTAGCAAATACTGTAAACTAGGAGGGCACATCTCTACACTATGAACGTATCCACATGAACACCATCACCACACTCTGCTATGGATATGCTATAAGAAAACAGCTTAACAGCTCTCCCATGAGGAACAATCAACAGATACAGAGCAACATGAAGATTTTTGAATTAACATCAATTATAAACCTGGGGAAGTAAAGCCTTTAAATTATCTCCCCATTCATTCCTCCTCACTTCTAAGCCAGACTTATTCATTAGTAGATTAATGATCTAATTGTTATCCACTCCGCAATTGTTTCCTAGGATTGCATTTGCCTTTTTCAGAAAACAGGTAGCACTACATTACTGAACAATCCCACCAAAGTCTCATTTACTATCCAATCAAGCCAGGATACATTTTCAGAAAACAGTGGACACTCAAGGAGTGATGCAGTTCAGTCAGTTATCTTTAGAACACCACGTTCAGTAAAGGCAAACCAGACAAGTCACAGCTTTCAGCAACTGGCATTAACCCATGGACTGGACCAGTTTCACAGCAGCTGCCACTGGCCATGCTCTACTGCTCCATTTCCTACAGCACTGTCAATCAACTGCCACTCTCCAGCACAGAATCCAGTAGGATTCTTCCTCACTCCAGGTATGTCATAAAAGCATTCTGAAAAGTGAGCACACATCATCTCAGCACCATGTGGAGAAACACTGGGTTTGTATCACAAATTCCTACATTAGAAGTGCCAGCAGCCACCCAGCTTGGCCAGGGTAACTATGTCTTGATTTCTCTGTCCCTACAAAGGAAAAGTTTTTAATCAAAAGGTTCAACATTAGCTTTGGGTTCAACAGCAGGCTCTGAAGAGACATGAAACAACAGGTGTTAATAGCAACTTTATTGTTTCACTGGTGCAAAATCATGATACGGAATAAACTTGTGTAATGCATTTTCCCCTAAATTTACAGTAATGAAGGTTATACATATCTATATAGATTGCAATTTCTCTATTTTTTTATACTATTTGGAACAAAATTATCTTGATAAATATGCCCTGTGCACAGTACTGGCCCTCACTGAATGTCACAGAGCCTTAATATGCAAAATATAACTTCTGTTTTTGAACATGGTACTTTAAAACTCTCCAAACATGCATTAATATATTCTAGTTTTAGGGAAAAATATTACACTTAGTCTTAACTCGCATTAAAAGAAAAGCACAAGCAGAATTTGACATACAATAATCCCAAAAAATCTGATGCTCTGTAAGGATCAGACACAGTTTCAGCTGACAGTCACTGCCAGTTTAGAGCTCTAGTGCTACAGAAGCAACAGTGAACAGACAAGAGAAATCAGAACTGAAGAGCCCTACCATGTCACATGGATTTCAAAGAAAGTTTCAGCCATGCTAACTGATGAAACCTGTAGTTGCTGGTCCAACCTTCCAAATTTGTTAGAGTACTCAACACAAGTGTTTGAAGTGCCAGACTGAACACATGAATGTTAACTTGACATTTCTGAAAGGCACAACCTAGGAACCTATCTTAAAAAAAAAAAAAATGGTATGTAGCTGAAAACAGGTACAATGAGTGTCTTTCTAAAGAACAAGACCTTCATAAATTGGCCCCTCAGATTCTGGTGATTCCCTCCTCAGACGCAAGTGCTCCAGTGTGTTGTGAAAGTGTTTGTTAATTTGTTCTGTTTCTTCAGTAGACTCAAGGTTTGGGAGATCTTCTCTGATCTTCTGTATAAGCTGATTCAAAACCTGAATTGTCACCTACAGAACATAAAACAGAAGCTGTCAACACCACCTGTGTACAAGTGCACAGACATCAGTATGTTAACAGAATTGACTTTATGCTATTTGTATCTGGACAATCCTTCAAAATGCTGATAAGACTATGCAGACAAACTGTTGGGGATTACCTTCTCTGGTTCCTCACAGGACCCTTTCAAATTCAGAGTTCTGTGGAAATTCCCCCATCTCAGCAAATGTGAAAGTTGTCATTAGCCTGATAGCTCTGTAACTATTCCAACAGCATGTCTCTCCAGTGTATTCAATACAGATTTAAAAAGCTTCAAACAAATGGCACACACAATCAGATTGCATATGCACTATATATAGTATATATATATATACTATATGTATATGTAGTATATGAGATAATTGTTTCTCATGGAAGTCACTCAGGATGGTAATATCAGATTTCAAGTAATTCTTAGAGAGCAAGTCGTGACTGCCCACAGGCTGAAGTTTAGCACTACACAAAATGCACTGCAGGCCACCAGATTATCCAGAGAGTATTTTTATGTCTGCCAAGTGCTTTGAAATTCAAAGCTTTCTTTTCATCTCCATCAGATACAGCATCTCCTATACTAGAGCACTCCTATACTGAGAAGCCAGTTCAGTTATTAGAAAGTCAGCAAATCCCTCAAATTTCTTTAGGAATTCTCTCAACTACAGGGTATTCTTTAATATCTGCTCTCAATCAATGACATAGAGGAGACACTGATCTCTACTTGACCAAGCAGGTTTTTCAGAATGGATAACTCCTCTTTACCTGCTAACAGAAAATGGATCTGGTAACTGTCTCAGATTATACACACACAGTTTAAGCTAAGTACCTATGGTGTTGTATCTATCTTGTCAAATTAAAGCTTCCTCCAACCTGGTAGAGTCAGAAGTAACCATGAACACCTGTAATGAATTTTCTTTCCCTTATGTACACAAAGTTAGGTACCTCTAAAGCTAGAATCTTACTACTTTCTCATCCAAGTTCCAGTAAATTTTAATAGAAAATATTTCAGGTATAAAAGTCTCACAATACTTAAATTCATAACTAACTGCAAACACTTCCCCCAGTGTGAGAAGAACAAAGTTTAATCCAATAGCTTTAGAACATTAAGAACTGACTCCTTTCTTATCAGAAGAACTTGTGCCTCTCATGAGGCTACAGGACAAGCTGAAGAGAATTTGTGGTGTAAGTGTGAATTAAAAGTTTAAAGAAACACTTTTTTAAGAAGATGCAACAGAGAATAGATTTCCACTCACCGCCTCATTTTCCTTTTCATAAAAATAGATATATCTATTCAGAATTTCTATGAATAGCTGGACTTGCAGAGAAGGGTCCATGCACTGATTTGCTATCTTCAGAGCCTTCTTTAGGCACTCCATCACTCTTTTTCCTCCATGAAGCTAGAAGGAAAACCACTGAAGTTACAAAAATAAGAACCTTAGGGAGCTCCAGTATCTTTTCCCTTGGCACATGCAGCATTTCCTGGAGGCCTGCCACAGAAACTCAAAACTACACAAACTGCAAAGAGCAAGCAAATTGAAAGCCCACCCTGCCTGACTGCCACCAACATTAGATTTTGTTAAATCACACAGTAAGATGAACAGTTGTTGAAAACCTTCAATTATGAGATCAATTAAATCCCTTTTGTAACATGTACTATGTACTATAACACATACTTCAAAAAGTAAGTTTCAAACACTGCTCTTTAAAATGACAACTTACGTGCCAAGACCTGAAGAACACAGCATTTTTTTTACCTTTACTTCAACAACTTTCACCTTTAATTTGGAAGTTTAGTAGTTCACATGCAAACAGAGCTAATATAATAAATGCAAGCAAAGTGTAGCCCAGTCAACCAGCTTTAACTGGCTGACACTCAAAAGCTTGCCTGGTACTTCCACCTTTAAATAAGAGTTTTCTCAATTTTTTATTTTTGCAGTTTATACTGCAGCAAGTTTTAGAAGTCTAATGTATTATAATAAATTCCAACCAAATCTACTTCAGTGATGTATCTTCTTTAGAAGGGTCTAGAGAAGGAAGGCAGAACTGCTGCTGAGGCAGGATGTGCCCCACTGCCGTCACTTTGTTCTTACCTCCTCTCCATTCTTGTCAGTGTTTCGGCCAGACCAGAACAGATGGGCACAAGTGCTCACAGCTCGGCACTGGTCTGGCTTCTTCAGGAGTTTGGAGGCTGCCAGAGCACACTGAGTCCTCAAAGGCTCATGGTTCTCCTCACTGAAGCACTTCATCCTCTCAAATGTCCCAATTATCAAGGTGATTGCTGCCAGCTGTGCTTTTGAGTCACTGATTTCATCTTCATATAGAGAGAAGGCCTAGATAAGGGAGAAAGCAAGACTCAATCAGAACACATCAGAAAAAAAAAATCCCACCTGCTACTGACACAGCAAGAAACTGTCCAGTTTTGCATTTGTTAAAAGCTTCAGGCAGGGGGGAAAAAAAAAATCTTTCATGTAGAGTGTAAAAATCAAGTAAATCCAAAGAACAGAAAAAAAGTCTTACAAGAAATAGTATTCAAGTGGTCATAGCAAAAAAGTGTGATCCCTCGTATAATCTGAAGACAGAGTTTTTCCTCATTTCAAGCACCTACTCAAACACAGAACTTAGCAGCAGAAATAGTCCTTGAAGATTTGGTTCTTTGAAACACACAGAACAGCAGAGGAGAAGTTGATGGCAGGTCAGTGATGACAGTAGGTAAGAAAAGCACTTGCACTGCTGCTACATAGATAAAGAATCTTCAGAAAATAGTCAAATCTTGAACTGTATCTCTAATGGCAAGTACATATTGCCTTGCTGCTCCCCGTGTCAGAACCGTGCCACAACAGCAACTGATAGAACACAGTGAGCAAACCGAGCTTATCAGCAAGTCTGTTTAAAAACATGCATTTAGTAGCAGTATTAGAGAAAAGATTAGGACAAAGCTACAACATGGAACACATCGGTTCTTGATGTGATGGTTGGAGGGGAAGGTTTTTGCAACAAGTAAGGCTTAAGACCAAGCCACAAGTTCAAACAGATTTTCAGAGTAGTTTATAATAGGTTCCAATACAAGGATTTTAACTGGCTAAGCCCAGCATAGCAGCTGTGAACACTGCAGATTTCAGAAAACTTCCAAGGAGTGCTTGTGGTCAGGGCAATACCAGCTGGATACCAGGAGCTGGAGACAGAAGCAGTGAAGGAGCATTTTATGCTGAGAAACTACACTCCTCCAGTGAGCCAACTACACGAGCAGGAGGCAGCATTGCAACATACCACTGTTGTCAGACTGAGTATTCAAATCAGTAGCAATGGAGCTTAATTCCACAGCAGCCTGGGAAGCAAGAATGAAATGAGGAGTTTCTACCTAGTAGCATTGGCTGTCCATCATTTCAGGTGTTTTAATCACACTGGATGGTTCAGTGTACAGCAAACCCAAATTAAAGACAGCACAGGACACTCACCTGAGACATGAACTCATAGGCCACAGTTTCATGATTCTCAAAGCCAATCTCTCCTGCAGCCAGTGCTCCCTGCAGGAAGAGTCGGAGAGGCAGCTCTGCCAGCTCCGCTTTGATCAGAGCACTGATGGTCTGATGGGCAAATGAGAAGATCTTCTGGCACTTCTTTTCCCATTTGTCATCCTACACAAGAAAAATAAGGAAAGGCTTGAACAAGAGCATTGCTACAAGGAAAAGGGAACGCAAACTGTATAAGATCTGGTAAGTGCTCCAGTCTCTTGCCCTGTGATGCCACTCCAGTACCCCAGTACCCCACTGTTGGCTTCAGTGGGTCTGCACAAAGTATTATTTTCATTTACAAAAATTTCATACCCATTTTTCCTACCAGCTCACAGGAGCCTTCCTCAGAAGCCTACACTGAACTGCAGTTAGGACAGCCATGCTTAGCACATAACTGAGCAAAAGTCAAGGGGAGAAAAATTCTGTTCAGTCTGGAGCAATCAAAAATGGAAGAGAATTTTAAAACCTTCATTTTGAAGAGTATTTTAACAAACATTTAAACTTATTTCCCCACAATATAGTACTCACAATAAAGGAAATACATATTTAAGGTAATTATCTCAATCAGAAAGCATTTAAGAGCCAAAATGGATCAGCCATTATTTTAGCGTACACTTTTATTACTACTGTGTAAGTTAAAGCAAGTGCTTTTTTGTAGGTTTAGAAACATTACAATAATGTAGCTACAATTTACAAATTGATGAATTTCAATATCCAGATTTAAATCAGTTTCATGCCATCAGTTCTGGTCTCCAGTAAAGGCACGTATCAATCACCTTAATGAATAAACAAAACTAGACAATTTCTTCTTCATCACTTCTCAAGTACTAAAATAATTTACTATGACTTGATAAAAATCTACATTAAATTAAAAAGCATTCAGACCTCAAGAAAGAATTCTGCCTTGAGAAAAAAACCCAAGCAAAACTAGGCTTCTGTATCAAGTCTCGGCATACTTATGTAGCCAGACAAAACGCATTTTCAAGAAAATAAAGCCAAGCAAGCATTCAAGAGCAAGCCAGAGGTGAACTTACCACTTTGGAGTTCTCTTTGTAGCGAAAAGCGAGCTGATAGGCAGCGAAAACCAAGGGTGGCAGCGTGAAACGAATGCGCTGGTTCCCCCCTGCCCCAAAGTGCTTCCGGGCAGTGTTGAGGATCTAGAACAGAGGCACTGTGAACTCAGAGAGTCCTTCACAGAAACAAGCACTCAAGGGAAGCTCAGTGCCCCACCCTAAACCTATTTTTAGATTAGATGCAGATTTCATGTATATAACCTGAATATACGGAAGTCTGTAATCACCCATTACACACTGGGTAGCCACTCTGGCTAATACACGTGACTAAGCTGTTTGAATTGGCATTTCTTAGCTCTTCCATACAGAACACATAATTTAAAGTGAGATACTGTGAAAATCCCATAGCCTTGGATTTTTTCCTGCTGCTGCTGTATTGTTGAAAAATTTGATGCAAGTATTTGTGATGCTGAGGATGCTATTAAGCATAATTACAAAAAGGTGTTAAGTAGCTCATAGAATTGTACCTGAAAGATCATGTGATAAAGGCCTTTGATGGTATTTAAAGGTGGTCAGTGCGATTAAAGCAAAGCACTGCTAGATGACAAAGACTGACACTCAGAAAGTTTGCAGAAAGAGCTTCTACATCTCAAGCTATGTAAATTCTTTTGGGGTAAAAATACAATTTCCTTGGTGCCAGCATTCCTTTGAGGGGAGTTTTGCTCTCTGTAAGAATACTCCATATAATATACTCCATAATATATTCCAGCAATAAGGTCCTGTCTCCAATTCCTATAAAGTTATGCTTCTCCCATATGCAAGTTTCATTATGCTTCAAGCAAGAATTTTTTATACCAGACCTTGAAGCCAAGCTAAATCAATGCTAGCTGTGTTATGCATAGCTTGCACTTGATTCAGTTGCTCTCTTCTCACTGTTTATACAGTGTGATGGTGCTGCAACTTCAGGACAAGGTCAGTCAATTTTATTTCAGACACAAATGTAACTTCACAGTAGTCCCTAAGCAGGTCTGACTCTGACACGAGCTAGCTGTGCTAGCTGGCACAGCTTCTGCCAGCTTCTCCAGTGGATCTGGCACAGACAGAATATCCCAGGCCCTCTACTCTAACACACACTTCTCAAGACAGTTTATTTGAGGTTTAAGTGACCTCCCTAAAGCCAGATATAGCAGATTAACAACAGGACCTACATTAAGCCACAGATCAACTCAAACCATTACAAGTACCTTAATGCACAACTTTCAAGGACATGTCAAATCTACAATTACAGGTGGACCAAGCAGAGAAGAAAAGTATTTGGAACAAGAGCACAAGACACTACATGCTGTATGAACACCCCATCCTTACAGAAATTAAAATCCCTAGGGCTAAACATATAAGCTGTATTTTCTGAGGGTTTTTGCACTCTCTTGATATCAAAATACACAAATAGCACAGTACTCCAAATAGCACTTCTGTGTTTTCAATAGATGGTTATATGAAGTTGTCAGAACATGACAAGTTCCACAAACACAGGTAGTTGCTACCTCACGGGATGAAAATTTTAACAACAAATGCTTACGTCCTCATCTGCCTTTTCTGAATAAACAACTTATCATCCCACCACTAAAGGTATCATACATAATGTTCCCTACTGAGTTTGTAGTGGCAGAGCAGTGATGCCCCAGCTCCCAGCTTCCCTCAAGCCTTGTACACTCAACAACGCAAGAACTGTGACAGTTCAGAGAGCACAGACATTGAGAAGCACCAGTCACCAACCAGGTATTGTTGGTCAGGGTCATCAGAACGCAGCAGATGAATAAATCTTCCCACAAGACTTTGCTCATCAGCAAAGTCCTCAGGGTCAGGATCTTCAGCAGGCTGATCTGGTTGATCCTGGATCAACGTGGATACCAAATTCATGATAGCATCAACCTGTTAAAGGCAATAGAAGCTCTGTTTCATCTACAGTAGTCCATAAGCATAAAATGCCAGCAATTGGGAATATCTTTACAGCCACTCATAGTGGTGATGCTTCAGACATATGTGCCTTACACCCTGAAGAAGGGTCTCTCTCAGCACAAGTGGGACAGGGCAGCACAGCAGTGCAGAGGAAATTCAGATTCAAAAGGCTATGCAGCTTTCTTTAGACAGTAGACCTAGTTTTAAAGGGATTCAGGGTCTTTGTTCACACATGACAGATTAGTGTCTAAGCTGAAGTGTAGTAAATCAGAAGTAGACTCTAGGATGAGGTTAGGTAAGATGTTCAAAGACATTTAAGAATACAGGAGGAAGAATTACCAAGCGGGATAAAGCCTGTGCAAGGAGAGGCAGGGACATGCAGGCTAGGAAACAGTGTACCCTGCATGAAGCCACTAAGTGTGTTTCAGGTCTTTGAACAACCATTTAAATACATAGAATTTCAAGTTAACTTATATCATACCTGTTCTTGGGACACAATTTCTGTGTTATAATCCAATACATTGCTAAGCACGTAACAACTCATGCTCTTCCTGGATTCGTAATCAAAGTATTCAAAGAGTGGGTGAAAATGTTTTAGTTTCAAAACTGTCAGGATATTGTTGTAAGTATCGACTGGGATTTTCAAAAGTCTAGTCAGCTCCTTTGAAACAGCACTGCTTGTTGCAATACTAAAAGAAAATATATGCAAAAAAACCACAATTAATCAGTGTTCACACATGTAGACGTGTTTAAAGTCTGCTTCAGAGTATCAATTCTGAGGTATACAACAACCACCAAGCAACTTGGTGCTAGGGAGAAAGGAAATGAGCATCAAAAGAAGCCAGATCTTGCTCTTTGGCACATAGAGTAACAAATGCATGTTTTAAGTTGCTGCCAGCAGAAGCAGAGTGTGGCTGCACATGCAGCAATGGCAGAACTCTAGAGTGCTGTAGGGGATGCCTACAAAATGCACACACATTGTGTGGTTGTACAGCACAACTTATGCACAGGGGAGCAAGTCCTGGTTAGGCCAGAGTTCATCACGGCTGCTGCAGCTCAGCCCAAAAGCAGTGACCTTACATCCAGAGCATGGCTCTGCTATCTCACTAAATGTGGTGAAATACAGAAGGCCTGATTTTAGGCTATTCATTGCCATGCCAAAGAAAATGCAAGAGACACTTACTGTTCCAGATTAAGTTTGTTGAATATTTCCACAGTAGTCTCCAACACCTTGTCAACATAGTCCACACGGTCTGGGTAGCATTTCATAGCCAGGTTAATGAGAGAAACTTGCAAAGACACCACATCTTCTGAGGGCATATCCTGCCGAGACTGAAATTTAAAGCAGCACAAATTTGATACTAAAGCATAGAACTTTGGAAAAACCACTCCCAAAACTGCATGCAGGTATACCCAACATACCTGTATAACAGTAGCAACCTGCTGTGAAAAGATATCAAACAGTTTGATATCTGCTGGGATACCAGGTCCATCTTCACGATGTGCAAATAAAGCTAACCTGGTGACAAAGCAAGGAAAGCGGCTTGGTCAGGATAGATTTTCCACTCCTTAAATAAGCAGCAGAAACGGGGACTGGCAGGAAATGCAATTTTAGGTAGATTTGGAAGCTCTATTACAAGCAGAAAAGAAATTAATGGAAGTCAGAAGCCTTATGAGCAACTGAGCCTGGTAACTATCAGTCCTGGAAAAAACTACTGACAGAACAGGCAAGATGAAGAAGGAACAGGAAGGACATTTCATAATTGATGTTCTTCAGCTAGAAGCAAGTGCTCTGTTCTTTCCAGCAGATAAAGAGGTATAGAGTAGGCTGATGGAAGAGCAAATATCCTACATTTATTCATTCAGTGATATTACTGAAATTAGACATCCAATAGCATCCTCCACAAAACAGCCTCCAGAAAAAAACCACACAGAAGGAATACGCTGACTTAACTATGTCACTAAAGACCAACCAACATGTTCGGAATCTCCGCTATTTGTGGAGAACAAAATACAAAGTGAACTCGAGAAGAATGGAGAAGTGAAAAAAAATTTTTGGGGGGGGTGGGAGCAAGAAACTGCCATCCAGCAAGCATTCAGGAGATGATGAGAGGTATTTTTATCTGTAAGAGGAGAAAGTCATGCCAACCACCATTTCTGTAACAATGAGATACAGGACAGAAAGCACCACTACCAGAAGACTAACACCTTACCAGAGTTGCAGCTCAAGAAGCTCAGCACTACTATCTTGACTTTCTAATTACTGAGATTATTCTACTCTGAATTAGAAAAGGAACTACAAAAATATTTAGGAAAAGGCATTGCATTAAATTTTTTAAAATTCTTTCTACAGGGTTTCTCAGTTTTGATTCTGAGTGAACTCTGGATCTGAAATAAAGAGACACATAAGAAAAACCTGGGAGGCCAAAAAACTTCACTGCCAGGAAAAATAAGACATTGAACTATTCTTATATTTGATTAGGGTGGTAAGAAGTAAACTTACTAAAGCCAGGAATAATCACTGCCTTTTCTTAGAGGCACAAGGCAGCTTTCCTCGGCAACGACTCAGTGTAAAGCCAGCAATACTACAAGGTATGAACAAGCTGCAGGCAGATGGCAGCATAATTAAAAGCCATGAATGGTTTAGTAAGGCAACAAAGATCCCAAAGCAGCAAGACTATTTGCAGGGATTCCTTTAGCAGGAAAACCCCACAGGAATAAGTATAAAATTTTCACAAGCTTCTTCAGCAGCCACTGATGTTCAGATTCAATTATCCAATACCAGCTGAAACATGAGAAATGCCAAGAGGCACAAGCTATACAGGACAGCTTCACATCTTAACTACACAATACCGAAGCTCCTGGCCACTGCTGCCACCAGCTCCAACACAAACACAACATCCTCCCTACACACATGGATTCCAAGGACAGATCCACTCATGAGCTCCAGCACTGGCAGTAACAGCACAGTCAAAATCTCAATACTACAGAGAAACTACTATGCTGCCACCTTTCTGCCCTTGTCCTACAGCCCAGAGAGCTCTGGAAGCCTTCAGTGGCCCAACAAACCCCACCACAGGGGACACAGGGTCACTGCTGGGCAGCCATTTACTGAGAACACCAAAAACTTACTGTGGAGGTGATACCAAAGTTTAACACAACAGCAAGAGCTACACAAGGAAAGCCTTCTCACAAGAATGACACTGCCATACTCCAGTGTAAGACCCTAGCAAAGTATCCCTTGACCTCTTTTAGAAGTCATCAAGATAGTCTCAAAAGTCTGTTACAGGCAATATTTCTTGGGATTTGGGGGTTTTGTGGTGTTTGGGGTTTACAGTTTTGGGATTTTTTTTTAAGCTAGCAAAATTGTGAAAAATCTGAGCCACAGCATCTTCGTGTGGGACATAAATGAACTCCTGTGAACATCTCTGTATGAAGGCAGCAAAGGCAGCATAGCATTTCTGACAAATGAACACTGAAAGATATTCTAGTAAAACCAAAGTCTTAAACATATAAATCTGACATAACCTGGAGAAAACAAACTGTAGAGTTGGTAAGTAAAAATTCAAGATCCAAAGTTATACCAGTCATGTCCAATACACACAAGTCCTCTCCAGGCATGAGAGAGGATACAGCAATCCTACTCAATGCTGAATGCCAGGGGACCCAAGACCCCTGTGCTAACTGAAGTCCATACATTGGTACATGGAACAGATGTATGAAAGTGCACATTTGGATGCAAATGCAAAGGACAAGGGTTTTCTAGGGCCTGAGACAAACCATGCAAATGCACTTCCTTTCTGCAGTAAGAAAGTGCAGGTGCTCACTGAAAATCTGTGTTTCCTTTTGGGATACAAATTAAAACTTCAGTTTGACCTTAAAGGTCTTTTCCAACCTAAAGGATTCTATGATTTCTCCCCCAAATCTGAACTCAGTGCAAGCAGTTTTAAGCAATACCTCCACATAAAAACCATGTTTTTTTGGGAGAACAGTCAAGATGCTAGTGGCAAGCTACAAATTAAGAAGATAGTTCCATTTCCTGCTAGTTCTTTTCTGAAGAAGCATTGTTATGTTCTCTGATCCCTGACCCTGCAAGGTAAAGTATCCCTGACAGATGATTTAGCCATTAGGATCTTCAAGCTTTCAAGAGGTGACTGATATGCCTGTTAAAGCAGGGCACTACTATTACTTCAGTTCTGAAGCATGAAACTGCTCAATACTAAATGGGCTGTTTCCTGGCTTAACCTATTTACAAGTTTTCATCAGTCCATAAAGCAGGTTTCATTGGAAGCTGTAAAAGCAGAGTCTGGAGACTAGAAGCTACAGAAATAATATTCTTCACAGTTTTCATTACAGCTGAATAGAAAGACATAGAAACAATCAAGTGGTATCAGAAAGTAAACATATTCAAATGATAGAAGAATTACAATCTGCTTGTGCATAACACAAACTTAATTTTGAGTAAAGTTCCACCCCTTGGTCACTCACCTGTCAATTAAAGCAATAATTATATTTTTCACATTCACATTTTGGTGCAGCTCAGCACAGGCTCTGAGAAATGGGTTCAGGGTTTGGAGGTGAAATTCATCTGGGAAAACCTGAAGTTTTAGATCAATAGTCATCAAGTTATAAACTGAATTTGCCCATTGTTACACAGAAGTAAAATGCAACAGAATAATTTTACAGCAGATAGCCACACAGTAAATACACTCTGGCCTATGAAGCTGACCTTGACTGAGTAAAGGCATGAAGCAAGAGATATAAAACAAATGGGTAACTCGAGAGGCCCAGCTCTTTATTACAACTCATAACACAGGCACTGCTGCTGCTCAGATGCTTACAAGCTACTGCAACAGAAAGAGCACAAAACGGGTCCATCTCCACTCTGCCCATAAAAACACAGGGCAAGCCACTGTGTACATGTCCCAGCGATGAAGTTTTCCAGTCCATGAGGAAGATGTGAAAGCTGAATCTGAATCTAAGTGTATAGCAATGTCCCTGTGTCCCATCACCACAACTGAACTTAAGCAGCTCACCTGTATGATGCACTCCATGAGGTACTCCTGAGCTAAAGCATCTCTACAGTTCACAACTTGCTCCAGTATTCCAGGCAGAACAATCTGGAATAGGGGGGAAAAGGTCTTGCAGTGATTTTACAATTATCTTCTAAGGTCATATTCACACATACATTTAATCCAAGCAGAGCAGAACTTCTAACAGTTCTCAGCTGATTCTCTATATAAAAGCTTTCTGATAAGAAGTCGCATTTTTCTTCAGTTCCATCCTTCAGAGGAAAAACCAAATCTACCGACCTCAGAAGGCTGTCCCTTTCATACATTATGCAAGCTTTGATTTCATAAGTCAGTGCTACTGACTTTGCTGGCACATTCCCAGGGTCTCAGCATTACCACTCAAAGCTCTTTTCAGCAGCTGTACAGTAGAACTTACAGGGGACAGACTTTTAAATAATACATTTCCTTCACTGTCATTTCACCCAGTAACAGTTCTCTTGAACGCTTTGGGAAGCACAGCCTCACAACTTGTGAGGTCTATCCCAGATCACTGGATGTGTACACATGCCTTAGACCAACCCATTATTCCTCAAGGAAAATGGAAATCAGGAAGAAAAGCTTTACAATTTCTTGTCACTGTTACAGACAAACTTACAGAAGAATGTGTGACTCATGTCCTTGGCCTGAGAACACACTGTATAACAAGTATTCAAAACTTCTCCTCAGGTGAAAAGTTTGAGAAGCACTGGGATTACTGAACTTTTAGCAAAGCTATAACACTTCCAACTGGTCATCTGGAAGTCCAAGCTAGTTTAGCTTGGCAAACATTGGCAGAAGTCAGAAAGGGTGGACAGCCATCCCACCTGCTTGTACCGCTCCACATTGACCCCTTCCAGCTGACTGAGGCGAACCAGGTTCGTTCCCACGAGGATCCTCAGCTCCTGCCTCTCACGCTCCCGCTTCTCTCTGTCCCGACTGTGGCCCTGGTGCTGCATTCGCACCCACAGCTTGTTCATCTCAGCAAAGTTCAGCAGCACAAAATCCATGGAGTCACTGATGTCTCCAGTGGTTTCCTCACTGCAATTGATAAGAGGTTAAAAACAGAATAGCTTGTCAGAGGTGTTCATCCTTCCAGCCACTGGTGAGCATACAAGTTTTAAGAAAGCTGGAGGGGGGAAGTGTGGAGTGGGATTTCTGGGTTCGTAAGAAAGGTTCATATCCTCATTTGTGAGGAACTTCAATGCTAGAAGGGAATTCTTAATGGACAAAACACCTGTCAAGTCTATGCAATTCTAGCATATCTACTTCTCTCAAATCTGAAGTAAGTCACATAGAAAATTTAAATAAGCTTTATTAACAGTAATTTTATCAAGTTCTAGCACATCCTTCTTACTCTGCTTGCTCTCCTTCATCTGGTAGGATATTCCTGGTACACTGCAGGAGATAGTTTCTAAGAAAGAGGCCTCTGAGAGGATGCTGCACTCCACGGCACATCTCCACCAGATCTTTCAAAATATCTTTCCTGGATTGTGGAAATGACTTGACATAGACAACACCTACTGTTATCAGCAGATACCTGCAAAAGGCACAAACATTAAATCATAAAGTAACAACATCACACTTAAAGGTAATAGTTCCTTTTGTCAATTATGGCAGGATTACCAAAGTACAAAAAAAGCAATAAAATTATCTCCTGGGTCCCATACATTTTGGTATTTAGTCAGCTTTCAACTCCTGTTCTCCTCTGCTACAGAGCACAGCAAGTCTGAACAGCCACTAGACCTCATTACAATGCTTGATACACTGAACGTGTAAATGCTCACAAAGTTCTGAATGCTCTCAAACCAGCTCATTTATACTTCCAGCATCCCACTAAGCTGGAAAGCAGCTCTGACACATACAGGTAAGTTACCCATGACAGGGAAGTAGTCAAGCCTCTCTCACACTTTAGTCCAGCAGGATAGGAACTACTGCCTTAGTACTCATTCCTTCAGCACCTCTGCATCAGGTAACAGGCAGCAGGAACATGTGAGATGCAGAAGACTGCTGCTCCAGTATATCTGGACTCCCCTTCAGCTTAGAAGAAAAAAACTATAATACTCAGAACCTACAGGTATTCAGTTTAGAAGCCCCACCCCTCCCTGCCTGCTCCACTGCCCCACACACAGGACCTCCATGAAAGCACCACAAGTTTCATCAGGGAGAACCAGAGTCTACAAGCAGGCAGGAAGACAATTCTGATGGTTACACACAGAGCTGAAGACACTGTGGTAGCCACCAGTCAAACTCCAGAAATTCCATGAAGAAGCAGCCTGGTATGTCCAGAGCCTCTTCCTGGCATGAACATAAGGTCAGGAATTAAAAACTTGAGCACCAAGCAAAACATAAATCCTAAAATTGACTGCGTCAAAGATGTACTGCAGCCCAACAGTAACATATTTAAGTATAAGCCTCACGGGCCTTCAAGTATCATTTCTGGTAAGCTATCACTTTGCAAAAAAAAAATCTTCAGAAACACAAAGACTCTAAGGGTGAAGTCACAAACTTACAGCTTCCTTCTCACACTTCTTATTCTCTAAAAAGGCAGAAGGTTATGAAGCAACTACTGTGTGGGAGAAGGTAAAATCTAGACCCAGAAGTAAGAGAAACAGTTAATAAATGCATAGTCAACCTCCCTGATCAGAGTGTGGTACTTAGTTACCTTCCACTGACCAGCTCTTTACCCAAAAGCCAACTTCATTCCAAGACTGAAGTGCTTTCATCTTGGTCATGTGCAAAATTAACACACTGACAGGAAGAACTGCACCTGCACTCTTGGCCTAATCTCAGAAGCTTCACAGTACTCCACTGCAGAAAGGCAGAAGTACTGCTGACCATTGTATACTGATTGAGAAGCCAATCACTGTCTGAACCCAGAGTTGGACAACTATTCACCAGTTCAAAAAGGAAAAAGCAAACAAAGGCAGACACCGACATATACACACTTACAGTCTTGGAATGATATTTCCAGCATACTGTACTAGCTCATAAAGGTCTGCCACCTTCCTGCCTTTGGCAAATTCATCTGTCAGGTAGACTTCCAAGTAGTGGAGTTCATCAGAAATTGCCATGTCTTTTTCTCATAGTTAAGGATTTTAAGTTAGAATGTCTATAACATATTTTCACAGTAATTTGCTCATTCACAACCAGGAGGAAAGATGCTGTACCAAACATGCCCAAGAAGGCAGTACTTCTGAACAGTAATCATGATTGGGATAAATATGCAGAATTAACCTCAAACTTTGAATCAATTTTTAGCATATTATAAAAGGGAATAAAACTGGGAATAAAAGAGTTGCTTTACAGAGCTGATATTGTTTTCAGAACTGGACTCCTGAAACTTCCCAGAGGAAGATATGAAAGACAATAAAGACCTGTTTTATACCAGAGAGAAAAACTGAACTTACACAGCGAGCAAAGTGTATATTCTCCTACAATATATACACATAATTGATTACTGAGAAGAAAAGTGGTAATAAATATCTGACACAAGATACCATTGTACCAAAAAAGCAGATGAATATCCCATTCCAAATACATTTCAACAATTAGTTTCCTCTTGAAAGGATACAGAGCTCATAATAGCTCTTTGGAGATAGCATAGAAGTCCGCAGCTCCCCAAGCATGTTGGAAGCATGTTTCAGAGCATCCATGAGCTTGTTCTTGTCCTTCAGAGGAAGGAGAAAAGTCTGTTAGAAATTACACTAGGCAACTACAGGATATTTTATCTATTAAAATAAATTCTCAAGTGGTTTAATATCTAGCTTATACTACACCACCCACGCTAACTAAGTGAACATTTTACCTGAGGTGATAAGATACAGCTGAAGACAGAGCTACAGTAATTAATCACAATACTAATGAGAGAAACATCTAAAATCATTGTGCTTATGCAGCAATCTCCACCCAACACTGAGCTTCTATCCAGCAAGCAAAATACAACAGGTTCCCCTCCTCCAAATCTGGTCTGTTGTTTTGCTCAGATCTCACAGATCTCCTAGAAACCCCTAGGAGACAGACATTACACACTGCTATCATCACCTTCCCTTCCTTCCCACCCACAAAAAACACCTCACTGAAAGCCACCTCTTACTAGTCTGCATCTAACTTACACTTCAGGTGCATTTAATCACCTGGCATCACAGCATACAACCACAAACCTCTAATCTACCACTTACACAGATTTCAGCAACCCACCATAAGCAGCAGCAGTGAGTTTTGAGGGAGAACAAAAAGAATTGCTACTGTGATCCACTTAGTGTATTTATACTGGCACTTAATCACAGATAGCAGTGAAAAGCACAGCTGCAGCTACTTGAAGATTTCCAAAGCATTCCACTGAGCACAAGACTGGAAGAGGTGTTACACTTCTTGCTACTGTCATTTGGCTGCAAACAAAGTTAGCTTGGCTAACCACATGAAAACATATGGGAATATTGAAGTTTTCATTGCAACTTTAAGCAGTTTCTCCAAATAAAAACTGAAGATTCTCAAACCCAAGAAAGCTATGTGTGATTACATAATCTGCCTGAATTGGCTACAATTCCCAGATAAAAATCTCAGCACAACACCAGGCCGTGGTGTTTTCCAGTCACATATCTGTCCACAGTTAATCACTACAAAATTGATCCTATGCATCAGGTAATTCATCAGCTGCCTCAGTCTGACAGTCACACCAAGAAAAGGCTACATGAGAAAAAAACAACAGAATGTTGGACATACACAATAGTCTCATAATAAAGTTCATCTTAGGTTTATTTAAATGCAAGCATGTGAATTATAAAGGTATATCTTTAACTTATCTTGTCAAATGCTAGAACAAAATCAAGAAGACGCATTCAAAGAATACCCAAAGGTCACTCTCAATGAGTAGCTGCCGCATTTATTGGCAAAACCTCTGGCACAAAGATACATAAAGGGTTAATTTCCCTCACAGCACTAGAGATTGGTATTGATTTACTGGTTTATTCCTAGCAGACAAGAAGCTTCATTGCATTTTAAAGTCCCATTCTTACCAAGCATCTCTTCATCTGGAACGACTGCACCTTCACAGCCTGAATGGCTTCATCCAGGAGTTTTTCCTGTTCATCCTGAGGAGATTGCTGTGTTGTTGGCTGGAGGAAAAAAAAACAAACAAAACAGAATTTGATTATTTCTGTGAAGCTGTTTATGACTTGACTAAAACTGGATTCCCACACTTTACTGCAAGTGACACTGCAGCGCGACCACTCAAGGGTTCTCAGAAATAGTTATGTGACATCTAACGAAGAAAGTTCAAGTGCCCTGCAAAAACCTGGGGAGAGGTTACAGGTAGCCTGTGAGCACCACTGCTTCTTGGACAGCAAAGCCACAGGGGCAGAGCAGGGCCAGCTTCTCCTTCCCAGTATTTAGAGGTCAAGAATCCAGTGCAAGTGTGTGGGAGGAAAAGCTGCAGGAGAATGCAGAGACGCATCTGTGCTGAGGGGAAGCACTGTTGTTACTGCTGTCCACAGAGCTTCAAAGCAGTGCCCAGACCACACACTGCAACTGCACAGATGCTTTCTGTGCTCACAAGTCACAAGTTCTCAACTGCTATCTGAGCCACGCCATTGCATTCAGGACGAGTTTCAGATAAGCAAAGGATAAAGTACAGTTAGTGCATTCCAGGAGGTAGAAGCTACTTGCAGATTAGATCAAGAAGCTGAAAAGAAACAACTCCTCATGTGTTCTTGTCCCAGTCACATTGCCAGACACTCTTGCTTCCCCTCAGAGAGGCACATTCAACTGAAGCTGTCACTATCTTTTGACTCTCCAAGATTCATTCTGCATTTTCTTAAAATATTAAACCAATCCATTGCTTACATCCTCAGATTTCCCCTCAACCCAGCTATAACAGGCTGCCTCCTACTGCAGTTGCTCCCTTCCCTATACCAGAACAATGAGATCAGTTTCTCCAAGCATCTTAAGATATTTCTTAAGATGTCCAAATTTACTTACACCAGAACCACTGTCCCCACCTGCAAGCAGCCTTCCTCCCAAGGCTATATAAGGAAGCACTGCCATCCACCTCTTGTTCAGGATCAGCCTCTAACACCTCATTAGAGCATCTTCCACCTCTTTCAGTCTTGCTGTTTGTTTTCAGATGGCCTCTCTGAAATACTGCTGGAGACAAAAGCACTGATGTGGTATCTCAGCTACATCTTCTCTAGTCTTGACAAATATCAGGCACACTGTCATTTACACAGCAGGTTCTCTGAGCCTTCGGCTTCAGTAAATTCTCAGCTATTTATAGGTGTTCCCTTCATCCACCGTGCTCAGAAGGTCCCTGGTCTCCTCCTTTAAATGCATTTCAGAAACAAGCTGGAAGGCCACGAATTACACCACTCTAATGTTTTTAAAACCTCAGTCAGTACCAACTCCCACGTGCCTCATACCTGGAGTCCCCAGAAGGATCTGTTGAGGACTGAGATTAAGACTGAGGCCTTCATTAAAGTAGAGAAGTTTTAGTTTAACACCAATTTAATGGTGATAGAGCATTTCACACCCCTGTTATTTTCCATATTTAATTAGGTTCTTGTTCTGCGGTTGCAATCTCCCCACTATCCTTTTCCACACAGACAAAACAGAGAGTGCTCTGCAATAATGTTCTTGCCTTGATCATGTCCTAAAGAAACTCTGCTCTTGAAGCTCCTCAATCACCCAGCTGGACAAAACCAAGGCTGATCTGATGCAACACTGACAAACCTGCAGTTTTTATATGAGAAAAAGGTTCCTTCCAACCAAGACTTCTGTGACTCCGTGTGCCTCAGTAATATTCCAACTATGCAAAATACTAATTAAGAAGTGTATTTAGTCAACAGAAAAAGCCACCTCTGCTAATTAGAGTGACTGCACCTCTTACAAAGCTTGCTCTATATATAATTAATCAATGTGCCAGTCTTCCAAAAATGATTTAAGCATAAGGAAAAAGCAGCAACCATGGCTAGATGATCCTATCTCCCAAGCAATTCAATAGCTACAAACCCTCAGACAACCTCAAACTGTGAAACAACTAAGTTCTGCCAGCAGAAGTTTGCTGTAATTGCTAAGCTTTAATTATTCAATGGCAGATCAGACTTTTAAGGAACATACAGTGACAGTGCAGGGACAGTGTGCAGTAATCAATATCAGAACATCACATAACAAACTTGCTGAATTGTGTCTATGCCAGAACGCTGGTTACACCCTGGAGTCCCCTGAATCCATACCAGTGCTTTAGAGAAAATAAATCACTACTGAGCTGAATGCCATATGCTCTGACCACATCAAAACTCTGGTAAAGCACAGCCAGGAACAGTGCAGCAATGCTAACACTGACCACAACTTCCCAAGCCCCCTTCTTCTGATGAGCATTAAGTTGACACAGCCACTAGCACTGCTCTTCCATCCCCAGCTGTTCACAGGGCCAGGCTGTGCTGGGAGAGCAGTTTCGGCTGTAAACCATCAAAAAAGCTGTAAGACAAGCTCAGCTGATTAATAGATTACCATTCACCTGGTTCAGCCTAAAGCCACATAAACACTGCAAGCAGGGCTGTAAAAAGCAGGCCTTTTTCAAGCCAAAGCCTTACTGAAAAATACACATAGCTGCTACAACCACAAGAAGCCTTTGGCTGAGTCCATGCGCATTGGCTTCCCTAGTTTTGGTGTGCAAACATGTTGGTTATAGAATCGTGGCTACAACAAGTTCAGGACTAAACTTTCATGATACCAGCTATGAGCTCAGCAGATACTCTGTCTGCATTAACACAAAACAGAGAATACTTCCATTTCTGCTCTAAGTTTCAACAGCCAGGTCCCACATTACTTTCAACATTGGGACTAAGCACTGAATTCATAAACAGAAGCATTTTCATATTAACAGAGGATATGAATTTACTTCTTCAGTATCTCTCCAAGATATGGAGCACTAGGAAAGAGGAAAATTCAATTTGTATGTGTGCTGATTTGAAGATTGAGAAGGAGATTAGAATAAACAAAGATGTCTTCACTACAAGAGCACTATACTCCATGCCTGAAGAAAAGACAACCGTAGCATTTTCACATGGCACGATAGCAAAATAAGCTACACTGCTGTCAAAGACATACAACAGGAGCAGTTGTATCACTTGAGGGGTTCTTTGTAGCAGCTTTACTTCTGTAGGAGTAGAACTGGTGAATAAGTTCCAACTCTTACTTGTCTAAGTCTGAATATGCATCAGCTCACCCTTCTCTTCCAATTTCAGAAGGCAAGCTAAATTCAGCTTTAGCACTGCAGGTGTTCCCAAACAAAACCTGGTTATTATCAAGTGATACACAAGATCACATCAAGACACACATATCCAACTAACACGTGCCTGAAGTTTGAGGCTGTGGTGACAAAAGGCAAATGAAGGAAAAAGAACATACAACAAAAGTGACATCCAGCAGGGCACACACTGAATCAGAACACAGCTCCATCAGATCCTGTGTTGAATAAAGCTGTTTATGTTCTGTACCTTACGCTTAAATTACCAAACTAGGATCATAAGATGGTATTTTCAAGTGTCATTTTATCAGAAAAGCAACTGTGGAGTCCTAGGCCCATCTACAAAAACAATCTTGAACATCAGCTTTTGAAGTGGAAGACACTTTGACCCTGAGCAAAAGCAGCAGTACAGAATATCCTGCCTTGTCAACTACACATCCAACAAGGTACAAACCCCTGCCTGAGCACAAGAGAAGCAATTTACAGCAATTATGCAGCCATTGAGACTTTAGAAATGTCTGGGCTATACCTACACTAGATATACTGCAAATGCTGGAGAGAAAAAGGACAGTTGATGTGAAGAGTTTTGCTTTACCCATTTTTTCCTCTGGAGCGATGAGGAAGCAAGTGAGCCGTGGAGCAGGGACAGAGAACTGCCTCCCCCAGCTGCACCAGCAGTTCTGCACAAGAGACAAAAGCCTTGTGCTAGCTTTGAACACAAGGCTAGCAGAAGTTACTACATGCAAGTTATGGAAGTCAAAACTCACAGCAGATGAATTTGGAGGGGGTGAGGAAAGCGTTTGGTGTGGGGTTTTTCTGTGTACTTTTTTCGTTCCTTTCAAGTTTTGTTTCTTTGGCTTTTTTTTTTTTTTTAATAGACTAGTAAACTAAACTGTGAGTTGCCTTGGAAAACAACGTTTTAAGCCCAAAACAGCTTGAAGCCAGCTGACAAGAATAGTTAACACAAGTCTTATCTACAGATAGCAATCAGCGAAGTGTATTACTGCAGCAGCAAACATTATTCTGGATCATGCCTATCCTCAGAACAGCAATCACTCCTGAACGTACAAACCAAACACTGCACCTATTATGTAAGATTTACTCATTTCTAACTCTCAGTTCCATGAGATTTTGAGTTCTGTATTTGACACGGAACTGCACTCTAGAGATTGCCCAAAATAATAACCAATATGCTGACTTATTTCATTTAAAAATCTGGTACCTTGGAGTAGTCAAGACTGACACAGTACTGAAAGAGAGCAGAGTTCGAGGGAGCTTGCGAGGCCTAAAAGCTCATGTTCTGACACACAGGTGCCTCAAGCTGCATGCAGAGTATAAATAATAATGAGTTAAAGGTTTTGCTTCCATTCCATTCTAAACTGCATTTGATGTGCTTACAGCCTGTTCCACATGGCACTTCCTTCTGTTCGCTCACACGCCTGTACTGAACACCACAACAAATGACATTTACCCAAGGAGCTTTTCCTGCCTCCTCCCCGGTGGATGTTAACAGGACTGCCTCCAACACATCCCTGCTGAGACACCTCAAATGCTGCCCAGGAGAGGATGGGGGGCTACAGCAGCAGGAAGGACCCTGCAGCTGAAGCCTGGGTGCACACAGTGCACTGCTGGCTAACATTCTGAGGGAATTACCCAAAAAAGAAATCCAAAACCATAAGCATTTGATACTATACAGGAAGCATTTCTGTGCAACACTGTAGGCTCCAGAACTTCTATTACATCTCACAGTGTAGGAGCTCAGAGATAAACCAGAGAGATGAAAGCATTTTTCACGTGTTGAAACTGGTACTCATTGCTACAGGAAGCCACAAGACACTATTAAGTATTAAAGAGATGGACTTTTTATTCAGGGTATGATCAAAAGCAGCCAGAGCCCTCTTAAAACAAGTCATGTTAAAAGTACTTAAGCATTCAGCTTCAAGGTTTAAAGCAAGCTCAGCCACAGGAAATCACAGGGGAGCCTAATTTGGTAGAGGGAATTATCCCATGTTCAACATCTGTAGCTTTATTTTTTCTGAATCACCTGACAACAGCTATTCTTAGAAAGAAGCCACAAGACCAGACAAGTGTCTGGCCAGTTCCCATGGAAATGACAGGCAGAGAGAAGTAATTTCATTGCTGAATTAATGACTACCACAAAATATTTGTGTAGGGGACAGAGACTGGTGGCTATATAGATTTAGCATCTCATCACCCAATTCAGTATTTAACATTCCTCTTTCAAGTAACACTACAGATACAGAAACCAACATAAAGGTAACTTAAAAAAAAAAAGCCTGTTCCAAAAGCCCAAGAACTGAGCAATCCCTTCTTTACAAAGCATTCAGTTATTTTCTGTCTCACTATCTATATACTGTTAGCACTGTTTACACACCACACTTAGGCTAATTACACCCTGTGGTGGTTACAGCAAGCACTACTCAAAATTTTATTGAATATTACATATCGCTGAAAGCACAATAAAGATATTTGTGTTTCATTAGGAAACTCGATTATCTCCTTATTTTCATTGAGGATTGAAAAGTATTTCTCAGTATGCGTTATCTGCATGTGGAAATTTCAAGCTGCACAGAATGAATGAGGCTGGAAAGCTCGAGCCCAGGCTGTGGCCGAACACTACCTTGTCAAGCAGCCCATGGCACTCAGAGCTGTGTCCAGTGTCCAGTCCTTCCTTAAGCACCTCTAGGGACCGCGACTCCCCTACCTCCGTGGGCGGTCCATTGCAATGGTCGATCCGCCGTTTTGTGAATAAATTCCTCCCTATGTCCAAACTGAGCCTCCCCCGGCACATGTTAACGCCGTGCCCTCCCGTCCTATTGCTAAGTGCCTGGGGGAAGAGGCTGACCCTCGCCTCGCAGCCTCCCTGCTAACAAACACCAACATCTGCGGCAAAGAGCGCTGATGAGCTGCGCCTACCAACGCACAACCACCTCTGCTGCCGGAAAAGAAAGGAAGTTTACTCGGGAAGCCTACGACAGCAGTCTTGGAGGGTCAGGAGGAACCGGAGCGCAGGCTGCAAGGCGGACAACCAAAGCACACGTGCACAGAAACCGGCATTGACACCAGCCCGGGTTTAACACAGGGGCAGCACGGCAAAACAGCCAAACCGACCGGCGGCACGGCCGCGATTCCCGGTAAAAACACCACCTTCCCCTGTCCCCTACGAGCCAATGGGCT
>VXBU01011522.1:45572-161432 GCA_013400315.1 Bombycilla garrulus
TGTGCTGGAAGTGCCAGAGCCGCAGGCCCGCGGGTTCAGTGAAACAGCCGCGGCTGGCCCTGCGGTGCAAAGCTGCTGCTGCTCATCGTCATCATCATTATCGGGGAACCGGCGGCGTTGCCCGTCACCTCCCCGGGCCCTAAGGCCGTGCTGCAGCCGGACTGCGGAACCTTGGATCGGGTCCTGTCGGACATTCGGTCTTGTAGCTGCGGTTTTGACGAGGGCTTTGTGTTCTGGGTGTTTTGCAGAAAAGCTGAGGAATATCTGCGGCTGTCCCAGGTGAAGTGCACGGGGTTAATGGCTCAAATGACGGCGACTAGCAGTGCTGTGATGTGTCTGGATCTGGCGGCGAGTTTCATGAAACAACCAGTCGACAAAGTAAGATAGAGTGACTTGGCTGGCTGGTGCATTTTGCCTGACTCCGCACAACCGTTGTTCTGTAGTGTGTGTTGGGAGCAGGAATGGGAAATAATAACTAACTTTCCCCTAAATACCGCAGTTTGCTATGTTAGACCTTTCACCGTTCAGTCTGAAGCTGAAAATTGTGATCATTGTCATAGTTCATTCACAAATGGAGCTTGTTTTGGTATAATTTCAACTTCGTTTCAACTCTTACAGTAAAAATAAATTACCAACAAGAATGTTAAACTTAAGATCTTTTTATTTTACCATGGGAAGAAAGCAGTTGCTCCAAGAAATCTCTGACTGTAGGGGTACCTGTAAACCCTCATCTGTAAATCTGCCAGGTGAATAGCATTGAGCTGTCAAAATAATGCCTGGTAGCACCTATTCATGATTGTCCATTTACAGAAGAGGAGAATTTAATTTGACCTGGCTCCATGTAGGTGTTGCTCATGTCTTCAACCCAGACTTTGGTAATTTTGTCATTAACTACCTTGTAATAAAGGGGCTGTGTCATATATGGAAATGTCAAACCTTCCTTCCAGTGAAATGCTCTAAAAATATCACTGCATTAAAAGATGTGGTGTTCCTAGGTGGTTCATCTTTCTGTGTGCAGTCAAGTCATACATTATTCATTGCAGAAATTTGTTTAATGTAGAAACTGAACTTAATGGTTGTGTTGGTTGCCTGATGATAATGTCAGGAAGGAATCTTGCTAATTCTTGGGGCTTGTCTTTGTCCTCTTGACAGAGCTATTGTGTTAAACTCTCTGGTTTGAACAAGACCACCTACCAGAGCTCCATGAAGTCTTTGGAGTGTTTGCTAGAGGTGAACCAAAGGCTGGGGATGCGAGACTTGGCTGTGCAGTTTTGCTGCTCAGAGGCAGTGAACATGGCTTCAGAAATCCTGCAGAGGTGAGGAAGCTCTTCCTGGGAACCACAAGTAAGGTTCCTCGTTCTTTAGATGTGTCAAGCGCTTAATGTTTGGAAGGGCCAAATATCTCCTACTGATTGGAGCACTGAGGTGAGTTCTTAGCACTGAAAATCCAGCCATGAGCTGGGCCACCTTTTAGAATACCCGTTAGAAAGACTTAATCTGTGAATCTCAGCAAGTCATTGTCCAACTCTCAGTTGTTCAGCTGGGAGTAGTGTAAAAATATAGGACTTTTAATCCCTGTATTTGCCCATAGCATCATGCTGTCACCCATTTAACTGCTGATCGTGGCACAGTTCAGAAGTAATGCTCAGGAGAAATAAATCCTCCCTTTTGGGGACAGAGGTCTGTTAAAATGCACATCTTCCACCTGTAAAACCAATAGGTAGAACAGTTCAGTGGAGATCCAACAGAGTTAACTAAAATTTTCTGTTCTGTATCATGTGCTTTAACCAGAGCAGTTTCTGAAGCGCTCTGTTCTGCAGTGCTGCCACCCTGATAGCACGTGTTTAAATGCTGTTAGGTCAGTGCACAAAGGCTGGGCTTGCTTGGTGGCACTTAATACAAACTGGAAAGAAACAGCCTGGAGCAGGTGGACAATAAAAAAATTACATTCTTCAGTGCTGCACATTCACTTTGTCATTTTCCATTTATAAGCCTTCCTCTGTAACATACATATTCCAGGAATCAAAGAAACTGCAATGCTGCATTCTATTGTAGGATGGATTTATGCAAAGCATCTCACTGAAAATTTTAAGATGTTAGGGAGAGCTAGAAGTGCTGTGTGGATCAGGAGCACAAGAAGTAGATTTTACTGACATGCCTTGATCCAGATCCCCAGTTTAAAATACGTCTAATTCCAGAATTAGAGCAGATCATCCCAAGCCCCTTCTTTCTGTCATCTGTTTTGCTCCTCTCAGCCAGTAGTAGCTGTTTCTGCTTGACTGGGTTGCAGAGGCCCAGGTGGTCCAACAGCCCTGCTCAGGGTCCAAGTGCCCCATGGCAGGTGGATTTGAGAGCCTCATGTGAGGCAAATGCCCTGTGCAATTGTCACTTGCTGTTCCCCAGGTACGAGTGCAGCCTCGCTGAAGCACAACGTGTGGACCTGGATTTCTCCAAGCCCCTGTTTCTAACAGCTGCACTGTGCACTGCATGCAGGTGAGTGGAGCCTAGGAGACCTTCTCCAGCCTGAAATGCCTGCTGAGACACTCATTCATTCATTCAGCTCATTCATTCAGGGCCTTGCTTAGCAGATCCTGCTGCCCTGCTCCTTCAGAGGGAGACAGCTGGAGCAAACCAGGCCTCTCTTCATAGCGAAGTCTTCAATGTGCACTGCACAAAGCAAAAACTTACATGGCCTTTGGTGAAATACTGCTCAAGGTGCAAGAAGGGCTTCTGAGTACCAAGAAGCAGCCGTTCTGAAGAAGGAAAAGCCCCAAGAGCTACACCATGACATCCTGAGGGTGCAGTAGCATTTGGGAGATGGCTCTGATAGCTGTTGCCCATGTCAGCAAAGAGAGGTGTGTGACTCAGCCAGCCCTTGGGAAGAATTTGCTTATATGCAAAGATCTTCCTCCCTCAGCATTACACCTTGTGACAGTCTTATTCAGCAGCACAGGTACTGTGGAATTGCACAGCTCATGACAAGGGCTCTCTTGACACAGAGTCACATTCAGCTTTTTGCTGTAGTGGCATTTTGTCCTGTTCCCTGAAAATCTGAGAAGTTACCTTCTCCTAAAACAATTCCTTATATAAGTTGATCTCACCCTGAGTTTCAATTGAGCTGTATTGACTGAGCAGTGTAGGGATCTGGTTTTTAAGTGATTTGTTTCTGAGAGAGACAGGGATAGGTGGGAGACAAAAAATCAGGCCTGCCTTCCTCATTCTCACAGGCAGGGTTGGTACAGTAATTATCACCTCAGCTAAGTGAGAGTTGCTGAAGTGTTGCTTTGTACAGTGATAACTTTCTCTTGTAGGTGTTTGAAGCTAAAAGTGGACAAAACTAAAATGTTGGCTACATCTGGAGTGAAAAAAACAATATTTGACCGGCTGTGCAGTCAGCTGGAGAAGATAAGCCAGCAACTCAGCAGTAAGTTTTTGGCTTTGTCCCTGCAAGACAGCAGACCCATCCCATGGCCTCACAGCGCCCCATCCTGTTCCACTGGTGATTTCAGGCTGATCACTTTCAGCTGTCCCCTTTCAGCCAAATCTACCCATCCATTCCAGCACACTTCCTGCAGCCCATTCCACTCACAGTCCTTGCTTCTGGAGAAGTCGCAGTAGCTTAGCAAGGACAAAAATAGGGATAAAGTGATAAAGACAAAATTAATATTTTTCCTCTCTTCTCAAATACTCACTGCTCTTTACTTTCTCTGCTGCTGCCATTTATTCCTTGCTTCTCCCATACTACCTGACCTATCTTGGATTCCTCTCTCTTGCCTGGTTTCTGCATCCTGTTAACATGGCAACCTGACACACAAACTGTGACAAACATCTTTCCTCAGGCTGACTCACTCCTTTGCTTTCCTTTCCCCCACTGCAAGACTAACAAGCATAAGCCCTGCTGTTCTGGTACCAACCTAGCCATTCCCTGGCACCACCCCTCCTCATACATTGGGCAGATGTCAGGAATAGTTCTTGCCCATTGTTGAGCCTGCAGCTCTCTCTGCTCCTTTTTGTGGGGGAGAAAGCCTGAAATACTGTATGTGTCCTACTGTCCTTGTATTTCTGCTGCTTCCTCTTTTTCCTTTCCCAGGCTTTCATTTCTTACTTTCCCACTGAAAGTTTTCCTCTCTCACTGTGTCTTCATACCCTGATGTTTTCTACAATATGCTGCCCGAATCTAACCCAAAAGCTGCTACTTTCTCCTAGGTATGTGCCCTACAAAAATCCACACATTACCCAAAACTACAGCAGCTAAAGACAACTGGGAACTTCCATAAGAATTCAGGGAAGAGTGTGTATCTGTACACCTGGACAGCCCCTTGCCTGTTGTGGGTATCTGTAAAAATCTTGGGAATGGAAGAGAAGAGAAAGAAATAATTGATAATGCTGCCTGCGTGACCTAGAAGGGTAGCAGTGTGGTTTGGGGCAATGAACATGGTGGACCATTGTGGTTGCCAATGCAGCAGCAGTTTGCTGCTGATCAGCAGAGTGCTAATTAAAACAGCCAGTCAGTCCATACTTGGAAGTGCTGGCACCTCTTGTAGAGCTTGAGCATTAGTCTGGACCAGGGAGCTGCTCTGACTGGACAACAATATTTGTGAAAGGTGGCACTGATGTCAAAGAATTACATTTAAGCCACCCTTGGACCCCCAAATACCATTCAAAAGCAAAGCAACTTACTTGTTTTTCTAGATGTTCCACTGGCTGCAGAGACACCTGACAGCTTGAAGAGCGCCCTGGAGCAGTGTGAGCAGGAAGATGGTAAGTTGTGTTTAGCTGTGAGTGACAGTCACCTCACTGGAGTAGTTCTGAGCTTCCTTGCTGCTCAGAGTTTTAGTTGTGTGAGGGACCACGATGCTCCAGCTCAGAGCAGCTCTCAGTCCTGCAAACCCTTGTGGAGAGAGCCAGGCAGCAGTGGGGTTTATACTGAGTAGTCCCAGTAGAATGAAGGACATCTGCTCTGGTCAGACACAGAGGTGCAGAGGTTGCTGTCCCAGCAGGTGAGGGGAGCAGTAACCACAGGATTGATAGCACAGGGACAGCCCCCTCCTGGTACCGTGCATTGCTCACTGCATGCAGCAGCATGCTGCCCATGATGGCCTCTCATGGGCTTTCTTGTTTCCTCTTAGGCTCTGAAGAGGATGAGGAGATGCCATGCAAACGGCCAAAGACTGAAACAAGTCAGGACTATGAAGAATGGAAAAGGAAAATCCTGGAAAACGCTGCTAAGGCACGAGAGACAGGGAATACTGACTCTGTGATGCCACCCAGTAATGTAACTGCTGCTTGCTCTTAATTTTAACTCTCCCTCTGCTCTAACAAGAGATTCAATAGCCTATGAGTGATAGCTGCCTGGCAGACAGCTGGTTTTATTTAGGTTTTAAGTATTTAAGAAGGTTGTTTTTAATGACACCACAGAGTGATGGGAAGCGTGTTTGACTGCTCACCAGGCTGTGGCATCAGGGGTAGAATAGCTTCATTCTCTTGCTGCAAGAAGCAGGTAACATTCTAATGCTACTGTAAGAGTAAATAAGTTACAAGCCCTTGGGCTCCTGACTGTCAGTGAAGTAAGAGGAAGGGGACTAACAGTGCCTTGTTAAACTGCAAAGCCAACAGAGAAATAAAGCCTTATTTTTTTTAGGTTTTTGGGGGGTTTTTTGTTTGTTTGGTTTTAATAAATATTGTTCAATCAATGAATTTTACTTATTTTCACATGTATAGGAATGAAATCTCTTGTGCTTTTGTAAGGGGTTCCAAATATTCCAAGAAACAATAGAAGTACTAGAAGCAAAAGCTTTGTATTATGACATCATATTCTTGGCACAGGTACTTGGAATGCAAAATAAAAAACATGGAGGAGATACTGTGCCTTAAGAAGGAAGATATCCAGAGGAAAAGGATGTTGACCGGGTAATATTTTTTTTGTGTCTTGCAATCATAAGCATAGAGAAGAGGTCTTTGTTCCATTTCTCTTGCATGTTTTCTGCCTGGCCTGTACCTCTGGACCTACCCAGAAATACTTTCAGGTTTGTTTGGCAAGGGGTCTTAAACCAAAGTTGATGAATATTCTTGTTCCACTTTCATGAAATTTATTATTATTAATTCAGAAATATACAGACCGATGAATACAATGACATTCAGCATGCAGAAACACTGCGGAAGGAAAACATGAACAAAAGTGGGCCTTCATAGAAGGTGATACATTAATCAGGATTCTTCTCTGTCCCAATTCTGGAAATGCTGCAGAAGTCAGGACTATGCAAAGTGAGAAGCACTTGAGTGGAAAAGATAGCTAGACTAGAGTAAGCCAGTCTTACAAACCTCATCATTAGTAACCAACACTTCTGCAAATTCAAGGGATATGAAAGTCCATAAAGTTCAAAGGAGCTTTACAGGTGCCTTTCCTGGAAAGCTACTTTTAGTAATATTTGTTTCCAGTTTTCCTAAGAGCCCATCCAGTTCACACTGAGTTTTGCAGAATCCAGAACTGGAAACCACAAGTTTAATAAATAGTGTTGTACTTTTATCTGAGAGATTGTAAGTACCTCCCACTCTATGCATCAGAAAAGAGTTTAAAATCCAAAATAAGTTAATATTATGAATAAAAGGTTTAATGTTTAAGAGCAAAGTAAGGGGGGGAAAAAAGGGCTTCAACCTCCTAACTGGACTAAAGGCAGAATCTGGCAACACTGTTTCCCTGTCACTGAACCTATTAGAAATGAAACCTGTCTTGTATGTCACACCATGCCAGCTACTCAGACTGCATTCAAATTTCCAGAGAGGAGAAACAAATCCCCAGACTAAAACTTAGCAACTTAAGTGCCACAGTCATGGACAATGAAAAGCACTTCCAACTTTTAAAAACAAAATCTCTGGAACTCTCCTCTTTTCTGTACAACATGAGATCTTTTTGCATAAACCCAACAGTCATCAGGTGATTTGTATTCATGGCAGTTTCACACATCTCCTTCCAGAAGTTCAGTCAGGTCAGCTCAATTCAGCTTGCCCTAAGAAACAGCAGCAATGGACTGACTTACTTCAAACCAGGGTTCCTCATAGTTCCTAACCATGCAGTGACTATTTTTTTAAAGGAGAGAGTAGAATAATAAAAAAACAAAGCAACAAACCAAAAACGTCCAAGCTGGAGTTGCACTGAAGCATCTTCATGTTGTGGGAAGATTACCTTTTGGAAAGAAATACAGAAGAAAATGATATCTGTGTCTTTAAAGTAACAAACACCTGAGGGACAGGTTGTGCCACTGTGTGGCAGTTCTCTAAAGCTGGTAACACACATTCATCAGTCAGGAAGAAAGTCTTTGGAGATCCCATGCTTGGTGTGAGAGACCAGCAAACAGCCAGGGCGTTTCTGCTATAAACACACCAACAATACTCTGCAGAATCAAAGCCTTCAGCAAGAAGTCAGCCCCAGTAACAGCTACATTTTCCCACCACTGTATAGAGCAACTAAAAAAACTTGTAAAAACAAACCAAGTAGCTTCTGCTTTTAAAAATCTTGTGCCTCTTCCTTAAGGCACTTCTGGAACCGCAGCACTAACACACAAAATAATTGAGGAAGACAGTCCCAAAACCTTATAAAACATGGATAGAAATGTTTGGAGACACTGAGTCCTCCTTCCATGGCTTCATGTCCACCTCCAGGAGTGGTGGAGGTTTCACACAAACTCAGGCAAGCTTGACAGACATACTCTGAAATCTCTTCAGCCTGTTAGCAGCAGCCACCACATAAAAGTGTTTCTGTGAACAGAACAGAATAGTCCAAGTGTGAGTGGAACAGAACTTGAGTTGTGAGTGCAAGGCAAAGGAACTTTTCTGCAACTGACAGGGATTTCTCTTCCTGGTAAACCCATTTCCCCCTGGTGACCCCCAGCTTCTGTGGGTTGCAGTGGTTCCTGCACAGCAGCTGGCACTGTGACGTTCTTCAGTGTTATTATGAATTGTACAGTGATAGGTCTTTAGATTGTGTCATCTTTAAAATGCAAGTGCACAAGCAGCCACCAAGCAGCTGCGGTGCAGGACTGAAAAAAGTGTAAGCCTCTGGTTTAACTCCTTGGCAAGGAAATGCAACTCCCCAGTGACAGAAGAGAAGGAAATGGTCCTCACTGAGTTTGCCTCACTATTCCACAGGCTTCTTTCTAACAAGATTCCTGTGTTCACCTTTTAGGATCAATTATCTACACTCAAATAGAGACTCAAACACAAATTATTACTACCTATCACTTCAGAAAACCTAGTTCAGAAGGAGCCTGGGGTTATCAGTAAGATCCTGAAGAGTTCTCTTGGTGGGTTAAAGCCTATTTTTTTTTCCTCTCTCCCACACTTCCATTCTGCTGTGGGAGGCACAAACTGCCTTAAGTTATATCCCTACTCCTTAGTGACAACAGATCAATGCAACTGTTAGCAATGGAAAACGTAAGAAGATAATGAGCTTTTAATATAAAATAGCATCTGGAGCCTCTGAACATGTAGCAAGAAAGACGTAAAAAACTTCTAAACACCAATGAGCATGCAAATTGAAACCAAACTTGCTAGAAATAGAAGCAATATCCTTCTGCAGGACAAAACACTTCATTTACAGATAAAAAGACTTCACAACTGATACTTACAAGCAAGGAGCCTGCGGGTACCAGTGAGCCACCACACAAGAGTGGGGAATGGCTCTGCCTGTGTTGTGCCGATTTTCCCTATGGCAGCAGATTTGCCAGCCTTTGTGTATTTACCTTCCATTTCCTGTGGGCCATGTAACTCTGCAGCAGCAGCTGGGACTTGAGGCGGAGCTTGGACTTCTGGGCCTTGGCGGGGAGGTCGTTGAGCCACTCGTGCTTCAGACATTGCGTGGCGCTCATCCGGCAGCTGCAGGGAGGGATCTGCCGTGAAAACCCAGCCCCTGCTGCCCGCCTCCTCACTGCCCTCTGCTCCTCTCTTGGAGAGGTAAGAAACTGCCTCACATGAATGAGCAGGAGTGCAAATGCTGTTCATCCCCGTGCATGGGATCCTCAGAGCATCCTGCGCTCTCCAGCAGGAGGGGTGAGCAGGACGAAGGACTGCTGGTGGCTCTGCAGTGGCTGGGTTGAGCCGTGGTTAAGTTCATGAGGTAATGTATCACTTTATTATGCAAATTCAGAACTTTGCTAACAGAAAAGTAACATCCGTGGTGTTGTCCTGTCTGTCCTGACACCACAAGCTCATTCTGTGCCTCATATTTGAAAAGCACAACTGTCTATTCACCCTGAACTTTAATCAAGCTAATCATACTTTATATCCTGACATCCAACAATGGGCCCAAATGCCACAGCCTATCCTAAAAGGTTTGAGAAATATATGGTAATAGAGGAAATCTTGAGGTAGAGGTGTTGAGAAAAAAAGCTTAATTTGCCTTTTTTTTTTTAATCAAAAGCCTATAGCTAACTCTGGAGCTGTGTCTGAGCTGTCCCTGAGGTGATGAACACACAGCTCCTCCTGCTCACCCCGATTTCAGCAGTCAGGGGAGGGGCTGCACATCTTGCACAAGGTGCAGGGCAAAGGTGCCTGGGCTGCAGGAGAGCAGGGGCTACCACACACCTTGGGAACAACTGGGCCAGCTAATTACAGCTCTCTGCAACTCACTGACAACTCTGTTCTCTCACATCCTCATTTCATTCACAGCTTCTAACCAGACTCTGCAGTGTGTCCCTCTGGACACTCTAATCCCATGGCACAGAAAAACTGAAGACTCCAAAGTTTACAGTCTCACAAAAAAATCCTTAGAATCTCTCCTGCTGGCAATATGCTAAATTTCAGTTAATTCTTTGTTTTCCATAGGAACCTACTGTTCAAAATGGAATTAGTACTGGAACTGATTTGTCTGATTTAGGTAATCATCTGGAAGTTGTTAATATTCTAAGCACTCCTTTGAATTCCCCTCAAACACACAATCTGTTTTACTGTATGCATCATTTCCTGATTTGATTAGTTTTATATCACTACTCAGCAAGAGAAAAATTTCTGTATCCAGCCAACCCCCCAGCCGTGGTCTGACATCAGTATGATCTTCATTCTCTGCTTTGTTTCATATCTCGGTGGAGCCAAGAATGAGAAGCCACAAGCTGAGTTAAGTCTCAAACACTCCCTAATATCTCCCAAAAGCCTGTAGACCACTTTAGAAGAGAACAATGCACATTTTCACAGCTACAGCTTCCACTTATTCTCTCCATGGCATTCAAGAGGCATTTTTGCAATTTCTCTCAAGGTTTGTGAGAGTCCAAACTAACAACAGAAATAGTTTTTGCTCAGAGAAGCAAAAGCTTTAGAGACAGATTCCTGTACTGCAAATCCTTCCAGATTTCTGTGTTCTGCCAGTATTGATGCTACTGGGAAAAGCGACTTTCCTCAGTCAGGGTACACAGACACTTTCCTTTAAAACAGGGGCTTCTGAATCTCTGAGGAACTGCTCAGCAAGCCCAGAGCCAGCACACAAAAATGTCACATAGTAAGTTCTCATTGTTGGCTGCAATCCAAACAACTGCCTGGTAAGAATTTAATATCATTGGTGCTACTGTCCTTACAGTCAGACACAGAGGTACCTTTTCTCCTTCACAAGCAGTCTGGAAATAAAGTCTTTGGCGTCCTCAGAGAGCTGTTCAAATGCTTCTGCATCAAAATCCCAGCTGCAATTGACCACATAATTCATTGTCTCTGCATCAGTCTCTCCCAGGAATGGGGACAGGCCACTGAGCCTTAAAGAAGGAAAGATGGGGTGGGGGGAGAAGAGCTGTTATCATATGCAAGGTGTGGTTTTGCTCCAATGAATCCCTGCTTCATAACTGTTGTTATCTTACGGAGGGAGAAGGCTCTCAGCTATGGACGGTTCCACTTCTCAGTCCCTGCCATGATAAGACAACACTGGGGCAATTGAGTGTTGTCATTTTGTGTTACACCCCTAGCAGTTCACTCAGCTCAGGGAGCACCATGAACAGATCCCCAAGGAATTGATTCAGTGAGGCTTTAGGTGCATCCTTCTGTGCTTTCCCAGCTAGGAAAGCTAGAGGGACTCAAGAGCTTTCCCAAATTGGGGCCCATATCCATATGTGGCTTGAATTAAACAGAATTCTGAACAACAAATTACTTCTTACAGTTAGTCTCTAAGCCCAGATTTATTGCTTCCATCATTTATTACTTCATTCAGTTGGATTTTGGCTAACATAAAAATTTAAATCAGAAATTTATCCAATTCACAGAAAATGTCTGTGGAAGTTTCTGGGACGCAAAACAAGCTCATCAGAAGGCAGAGACTTTGGACAGACACGCCGTCCATGGTTGCCATCGAGATATCAGAGAAAAGTTTTAGCCCTATTCATGACAAGTCATCTCTTAGACCCATGGCCCAACAGGTAATATTAATTCTCCTGTGCAGATGCACACCAAGACTATAAAATTATCAGATTACAAATTTTAAAATCAATTCAAGTCCTCAAAAACACAGTCAAAATTAAAATTCTCACATATTTTGGGCAACTTTTCAGAGTAAAAAAAAAAAGACCTGAACCATATTACTTTTCCAAGTAAGATGATAAGGGAGAAGAACATTTATCAAAAGGATCATTTGTTGTTTAAACACTTTGGACACACAGCGAGGTGCCTCTGTATGAAAAGCTGGGGCTTTAACAGAATGAATTAGGAGGAGTCACAGCCAGATGGGCTCAGTGACTGCTGCATTCCTGCCCTGCAGGGCCCTTGGAGCCACCCCATGAGCCCTGGCAGGGCCACTCACAGCATGTATGTGATCACACCCACGCTCCACATGTCCGTGGGGAAGGACACAAAGTCATAGTTCACCACTTCAGGAGCCAGGAACTCCGGAGTCCCAAAATTCACCTTCAGCTTCTCACAGGGTTTGTACCTGTACCAGGAAAAGAGCCACGAGTGAGGGGCTGGGGAGCTCATCTCACCAAGGGAAGAGCATGCAAGGCTTTGGGGAGTAGAGAGCCCAGCAGCCAGGGCAGCACTGGGGTGACCTCAGGGGAATATCCCATCACTATCCCTCTGCCAGAGCAAAGCCAGGAGGAAGAACAAGGACACTGAACCCTGCAAAGTGTGGTAGCAGCTTTACCCTCTCTGCCAGGCACCACAGGATGCTTTCCAGCAGTTGCTGCCGAAAAACCATAAAACAAACAAAGTGGTTTTGATTCTACAAGATTTGGAGAGTGTTTGATTAGTGGGATGTACCCAGCTATGGCTCAGGGTAAAAATCTGCATCACAGATAGGAACACAATATAACTGCTGAGGTGGCACTGAAGAGGATTATTTGGGCTCAGGAACAAGTAACAGTGACTCCATATAGGGGGAACTGACTCTATTCTTTTTGCTGCTGCTAAACAGGGAAAGGTTACAAAACTGAACCAGTAACAATGGCCACTGACAGCAGCTGGAGCCACATCTGTGTTCAGACAGAACAAACCACTAAAGCACTGCTTGTAAATCTCTTTCTTCTGCATGATCTTGTTAGCAAAACTGCTTCAGTAGAAGCCTGTATCTTTAACCTCCCCATTTAAAAGCCAACCAAACAAAATCCCAAACTCAATTTACTTTTTTTTTCTTTCACAAGTATTTTATAGAAACAAAGTCCTTGAACAGATACTTTTATACAAGCACATAAATATATATATGCATGAATGTACCAGCTTTTAGCTTAAGAAAAATCTCAAAAGGTTTAGAAAATAATCAGAGAAATATTATTGTTCTTACTGTCATAGTAATAGAAATAATTAATTTTTATTCCAGGGCAGCTGACTTATGCTCTCACAGCTTTTCTTTAAATTCATGCAAGCAAAATAAAAGAATGGAGAAAAGTCCCTATTCTTCTGAGGTTTCCTGTTTCACATGGGATGCTCAAACATGCTGGGTGTTTTTTTTTTCTTTTTTTTCCTTCAATCAACTTAGCTACTTAAAGAATTTAGCAGATAATTTCGACAATTAAAACCTGCACCATGAAACCCTGCAGTCAAGAAGTCTCTGGGAGCCTTTACAGAGTCCCTAGAGTAAGAGCTCTACGTGGAGAATAATTTTGAGATAATTAGAACAGTAGTAAAGCTTTATCCAAGAGAAATGTTATTTGAAAAAGTAATTAGATAATTAATGCACACAGCAGAAAACTCTTGCCTGCAAAAGCATAATGCTTAGCTCACTCACACAGAATTATTGCAGAGCCATCAAAGCACAACCCCCCCACCAAAGGACTACCAGAAACATGTCAGAGGTTTGTGAGTTTGATTTGGGTTTTTTTTTAAATATAATTCACAAATGAACTTTCTTACCTCCTTGCTAATCCAAAGTCAATAATTTTAATCTGGTTTCCTGTGTGATTTACACATAGGATGTTTTCAGGCTACAAAAAGAGAAGAGGGTATTTTGAGTTAAATGTTTGAGAGAGATATCTAGGAAAAGATAGTATAAAATACCCTCCATAAAAAGCCATAAAAAACAGATCAAATGCACCCAAAATTATTTTTTTTTCCAATGAGAATATTTTTCAAGCTGAGGATGGGGGGGAGTGATGGGGTCCAGACATATTACAACAACAGCAGAACTGTCTATGAGCCAGCCTTGTCCAATGTCATTTGTAAGATGCTATATAAACAAGCAGGAAAAAAACAGTGTGTATTTTTGTTTAAAAATATCAGTTATTAAGGGACTATTAGGAAAACATTGCAATTTTGCTGCAGGTTGGTTCCAGGCAGTAAAAAGTACAAACTATAGAAGATGACTGAAGATTTGTTAAAAAGGGGTAGGGGAAATAGAGGGAAGACTGTGGGCATTTCAAGCCAAGGAGGTTTTGGGTGGAGTTTTTTTCATCAATGATAAAAGGAGATTGTTTAATGCTACAGAGAATGAAAAGCTCCTGATTTAACAAAGCAAAAAAGCCCAGAATCCCGCTGATTTCAAGCAAGCTACTGAACAGACACTGGAAAAAAAGTGATCAATTTCTAAAGCTCCATTCATTGTAGCTATTAAATCTATTCCTTTCTGACGTGAGTCCATGAAATGAGAAATTACTCCTCAGTAATCAGAGACTCTGTGGTGCCTAAACAGCACCACTAAAGCACAAACAACTGACCTTCAGATCTAAGTGGAGAATGTAGTGCTGGTGCAAGTAGTGGACTCCTTCACAGATCTGTTTGGTGAACAGGATGGCGTCCAGCTCCGTCAGATGGTAATTTTCATCTGTGATCCGGTCAAATAATTCCCCACCATCAAGACTAAAATTTTCACATAAAAAAGCATTAAAAACCCTAAAATCTTGCATTAGCCTGATTTATTTCCAAGTTGGGAATTAGGCTCTGTAATTGAGGGTCCTAACAAACATCCAATATAAAGTGTATCAGCAGCCTCAATGACTTCAGGAGACCTAGTTCTCTTGAAATTAAGTGTCAATCTAAATTCAAAAATGGGAAAGTTGTCAGTAGTATTTGGGGGGATACATGTCAAACCAAACCCACATGACCTAGTGACTCTGTGGGACCAGGAGAACCTCCAGGGAGAACTAAAGTATCTGTTATTCACTCATCTTATTAGTCATGGGAAAAGTCTTCAACCTACAATATTTACTAAATGGAACTTCTCAAACTGAAAACTGTTTCACATCAGCTGACAACAGAACTTAATTCTGCGTGGAAGTTAAGAGAAAATTAGTCAGAAATAAAGTTCTGACAAGGTTTTTACCCAAAGAAATTATCTTTAAAATATTGTTTTTTCCTGCTAAAAGTCAGATCAACACTGTTTTAAGTTGGGAAACCACTCACTTCTTCACAGCTCAGAATTATCATTCCCTATTTGTTTTAGTTACCTAAGAAAACCCAAACATCTGAAAATTCCTGAGATCACTTAAACTTACTATTCCATGATCAAAGTGATATTATTTTTGGCTTCAAAAGCATCATAAAGCTGGATCAGATTCACGTGATTTAACTGGTTCATAATGTTAATTTCATTTTTTACTTCCTCCTGAAAAAAAAAAAACAACAACAAAGTAACAAAAAATGAGCAAAAAATATCCTCCTTTAATTTCAACATACCAAAACAGAACTATTTATGAAGCCTAACAACAGCTACACCACAGATCTCAAGGGGTTTGGGGATTTAATGAAGAATTCAGGAGATGATGAAGAGTCACACAGCAAGCCCAAGTTTTTGCAGTGTTTGATGGTACTCAAGGATGAGCTGCCCATCGTGGGGCAGTTCGGGGCAGCGGTGTTGGGCCTGGCAGGGTCAGAGCTCCCAGCAGTGTGGTTACCTTCTCTTTGGCTCCTTTCACTTTTATGATTTTGGCTGCCAGGTTGAGCCCCGTCGATATCTCCGTGCACTTGTGGACTTGCCCAAAACGCCCCCTGTGGATGCCAAGGAAAAGATGGGAAAGCAGCTCAGCACAGCTCAGCACAGAAACCTCTCCTAGAACTATTCTTATCAGCAGCAAAAATAGCCCAGTACAGAGTGAACGGAGTCGGGTGGCCAGCAGCATGGAGCTCCTCTTTCTCTCAGCTTATGAAGGATTAGTTTTATCTTTCCAGCCAGTTGTTCAGTGCTTACATTAAAATATTAAGCCCTGTTGGTCCTGCTGAGGTATGATGGCCTGGCCACTCTCTGGCTCCCTTCTGTAACTGGACCCCCTCGCTGTCCTTCAGGGATGTGTTAGTGGGTATATTAACAAGGATATTTCTGTCCTGAGCTCAGAACTTTTTAAATGACCATAAGACCAGTAACTGTAGCCACTCCACAGCCTGCATTTCTGGCGTGCTGTAAATTCTGCCCCGTGTCACGCAGATATGTTAATGCCCCTTGGGATGATTCCTAAACCCATCTTCCCTGCTGTTGCATCACATTGCTTATACTTATTAAGCCATATTTGTACGTGGATCAATGTGTAAATCAAGCCTTCTTGTCACATAAGTAAGGATACAGGAATACAAAAGCTGAAGCAGCTGCAGACTTCCTATGAGTGAAAACTAAACATAAGGTCAAAATAATTATAACTCTTCCTTAGTTTTCTTTAATGTGCAGCTCAGCACAGAAAGAAAAAAAGATTTTGGAAGCTGCCTGACCTAATGGGCTTTGTTGACTTTCCAAAAGCTCTGAATCTCTCTGCTTTAAGGGCACAGGCTCTTCCCACAACACTGAGGCCAGGATTATTAAAACAAACGAAAGAAGCAGTCACCAGGATGGCAGTCAGGCATCTGAAAATGGGGCTGGGGCAGAAACCAGCAATCTAAGGGACACCCTTGATGCAGGAGCAGCTGTGACCACCCAAAGGGCTCCAGGATGAACCCGCTCCCTCTGTCCGCAGAGCTCGCCTGTTCCTCACACACCCTGGGGCCAGCTGCAGGGCTCTGCAGCTCCCTGCATTCCCAGCAGCAGCACAGAGTGGGGACAGCCACACTTACCCCCCCAGCACCTCGTGACGACACACGGAGTAGCTCGTGGTCACCTCTGCCTGCTTGACACTCACGATGCGGTGCTCGAAGGGAGCTGGAGGAGAGGGGCTGTCATCTGCAGGGGAGACAGGCTGCTCACTGACACTTCTGCACACATCACTGCCCTGCTTCCCCTCCTCACACTGCAGATCTCACCCCACAGGATGTGAGGGGCTTTCACTGCTAAATCCCTCGTACAGACAAGGAATACAGAACTGAGATCAGGATCCCACCTCCTGAATCTCCACTCTGTTTTTTTTAACAGAGTAAACCCACTGGACACCTTTAGGGGACCAGCATCGTAGTTTATGCATTAACAGAAAGGGCCGCCAGAAAATATTACCTGAAAGTTCAGAAAAATTACACTTATCATCTTTTAATTGTTATGAGACAGCTAGAAAAACCAGCAAAAACACACAGCACTGAGGAATGAAGACAGTGATTGATAAAAGCATGAGGTTCCTCTTAGCAGCAAGAATTTTTCAGAAAATTTCCAAGTTAAAGCTGCAATTATTAGCATTACAAGTATTAAGCTTAGTGTGTTTGTGGTAAGCTAAATTAGTTAGCTGTGATCACCTAATGTCCAAAGTTTTCTAGGGTAAGGCTTCATTAAACCAATTTTTTATGTCTCCCATTGAAAGCAATTTTATAATTAATGTCCAGGTATCTCAGGCTGCAATTTGACATGTATTCAACTCATCTGCAGTCCCTGCTCAGAACACCAGAGCAGTCAGGTCATCTGCCCCTGTCTGGACAGTCTGGAACACACACACGTACAGGCTGCCAGGAGAGAGCATTCCCTGAGACACAGCAACCAAGTGTTCCCTCAGGAACCAAGACATCCATGGCCAATAACACAACAGGCCACATCAAGAAACATTCCCTGCACTACTTTTCTATGCTCTGGATCTCCAGTCCATAGTTGCTAAAGCGTGCCTGGTTTGCACACTCTATCTGAAGGAACAAATGCTTCATCTAAACAAAATGGATTTTTTTCAAAATTCTCATATTTCTCATCACACATACACCTCATGCTATTTTATTTTAATGACTTGTTCTCCCAAAACACACTTTAAAAGGGAATTTACTACTAAAAGAATCTGTGAATTGTTATTCACATAGTCAAAGGTACCCAATGCAAAACGCCCTTGAAGTGTAACACATGGGTGTTCTACTGAGTACTGCTCCTGCTCTTACTGTCTATACAAAAGGCAGGAACAGCATAAAATCCTCAATGTACAAATTCCAAGAGTAACTGAGCAACTTACCAATAATTTCACCTTGACTGGGAAGAGCTCTGCCAGCTTCCAGAGGCTTGGTCTTCTCTGGTGCCTCTGCTGTACACTGCTGAGCATCGTGTCTGCTTCCCCCTGCAGCCTCAGATTCTCTCCTCTCTGACTTGGTATCTGTTGAAGATTTTTCTGCTTTTGCTGTTTCTTGATGGATTTTCACTTCTACCCCTGCATCTTTCACAGGTTCCTTTGCAGAGGTATTCTGTGAGGTTATGGGCTTGTATTTTAATTCTGATTTCTCTTCAGCTTTTTCCCCTGGTTTGGGCTTGCTCGGGAATGGCTGTTGCTTCCCTGTTTGAGGTGCAAGTTCATTTTGCTTATTGTCCCCTTTAAGTTCTGAATTTGGCTTGGAACTGATGTTTTTAGGACTCTGTTGAAGTTTTAATTTGTGAGGCAGCTGTTTGACTCCTTTCAAGTCTGCTGGTGTGGATTTTAGTTTTAGTTTGTCACTTACGTTTCCATCCTTGGCCACCTCAGTCTTTTCTTTCATGTCAGTCATATGTACACTGATGGATATCCTGCAGAGCAAACAGGAAACATTTGATATTGATGCAGGTGGGCCATCTGGTTTTTTAACTTTGAAGGGGAAGAAAAAACTGTAAGTTTCCAAACCCGTAAATTTCTGTAGTATTGACACAACCTAACTGTACCAATCCTGCTGGGAAAGACTCACAAACACTAAGGGGAGAGCACCAAAAAGCATGCTGATTCTTTTTCTGTCCCCTCATCTCTCTACATGTCTGCCCTTCTGCTGAACAACATGTCTCACCCTGCAAAGAGTTAATCCCACATTTGAAATCTTACCCACTTTTTGCAATTATTACAGTTTCTCTAATAAAACACCATTCATCTGGACAGAGGGAGGATAGTGATTGCCTTCACAAATTACAGGATGATTATCTAAATGGATGGCTGCTCAAATCTGATGGTTTGTATCCTCTTCCAGCTGGCTGACCTGCACACTCAGCCATCTGTGTTTGGGTCTTCTGAGGAGACAGCATTCTTTCCACAGCTTTCTCTTAAAAATCTAACTTTGATAAACTCTCACTTCATCAATACAATTTTTCTTGGCATGTTAACTACCAGAAAAGTTTAAGGATTTTTTTCTCTCTTGTGCTGCCTAAAATGAACACAGGTTAGAATCAATTCTCTGCTCCTAAACTCCATCAAAGACATTTTTGTGGTAATGTTTGAGTCAACTGCTACTGCTCCAACTGTCATGAGCAGTCTGATTTTACCGAGGCTGAATTGAAAACTTGTGAAGTTGTAAAGTAGATTTTATACAACGGCAAATGAAAACACTTTCTGATGTCTGGGAGAGAAGGTATCTAATTTTCACAAAGGTTATTGCCTCTTTCAGTGGAGCAACCTCATTACCAAAGATGTTAGAAAATGTTTCTGCTTTTGTAAAACAAGAGTCTGAAATGTCTCAATTTCTGCACCTTTAACACCCTGGGGCTGTGCTGTGGATCCAAGCTGCTCTGGTGTGAGCTGTGAGAGCAGCTGAAGCCAGCTCTGAGCAAACACTTCCTCTGCTATCTAGACAAGCCTGGAGTCAGTGGGACTCTCGGGCATTTCTCCAAGCTGGGGAACACAATGTTCCTTTGACACTTCTGTGTGGGCTTACCAACTTCATTAAAAGTTGCATCCATTTCAGAGAGGCGTTTACCACCCTCATGGGACTTCACACTCCAGACCATGACAATGCCCCAGGCTGCAGCTGCCCCTCGGGTTTCCTCCAGCTTCTGCCTTCCCGTTACCTGCTGGCCTCCCTCATGCCCAAACCAAAATCTGGGGCTCAGACACCAAATTTGTACACACAAACAATGGAGAAATTCTCCACCCAAAGTCATACTTACATTTGTGGGGGTGTATGGATGAGTGTCTATCACCCTCCACACACACATATATAAACCACTTTACAGCCATCCCAGACAGAGAAGGTACTGGCAGTTAAAATCTGCCACAAAAGTTCCATTTGTTGGGGTTTAGTTGGTAGGGGTCCTTTGGTTGGGGTTGTTTTCTGTTGTGTGGACTTTTTAAATTTTAAATAAATGGGATTAAAATAAAATTCTAGATAAATAAACTGAAGGAAAGTGGACTATGAAACACCTAGATGAGGAAAATACTAGCCTGATAGAGTTGAATAAATGAACAATCTTTAGGTGACCAAGACACTGAAAACACTGAGGACAACAAACACAAGTTCTTTGGTTTTGTCATACACTAATAAATATCTCAAATTCCTTTCACCCCCATGGCTATAGAAACCAAGGAGCTGGGAGGGAGTGAGTGGTTTATAACTACTTGAGCTCCTCTGTGGCGGTCACGTTTCCGTGTCAGCACACAGGCGTGCTGACACCTCCAACCCCTCCCTGCCACCTGAGCCCTGGGCTGCACAGAACCTTACACAGTTCCCCTGAGCCTTAACCCTTGTAAGCTCTGTCCCCTCCTGTCCCATCACACAGGAGCTGCCTCCTTTAATGGGCTGGCTTTCCTTTTCTCCTCCTAACCCATGAAGAGGTTTCAGGTCACTCAGAAAGCTCCCAAGGCCATTACCTGGTATGTGTCACTTCACACCCCGTGTCAGATATAGCCCGGGATGTGGAGGGCACAGCTTCCCGGGATGCCGCACTCGGGGCTGGAGCTTTGTTTTCATTCTTCCCAGGTTTCTGATGAACAAGCTGCCTGTGGCACTCATCAAGGCGTGGGGCTCTGTCCACGTTCTGTGCTTTAGCAGGAGCATTTTGGTTGCCTGCGTGATCTTGATGTACAAAGGCAAGGCCATTGTGTTGATTCAAAGTTTTGACATCGATGTCCTTTTGCTGTGGACAGCTCTTAGAGCTCTGTGTTTTGCCAGCACCCTCCACCCCTTGCTGCTGTGTTGTCCTGTCTTTAAGCTGGGGTTTGGAGTCAGCTTTGTGGGCTGCAGCACTGGGAGTATTCGCCTTCTCACATGCTCCCTTGTTTTCATCCTGCTTTTTCACGCTTTTTGTCTCTGAATAAAATAATCCATTAATAAACTATCTTTGGCAAAAATTATGACAAAACATAGAAGGAATAAAGCAACACACATCTCAAAATAACCTACAGAATTACACCTGAAAAGATAGCAAGAATCCCCCAAGATGTTTTAAATCCTTACCCCATCAGCCTCGAGACACTACTAATGCTCATGGCTTAAAACCAGAGATTTACCTGCTCTGGTGGCTTTCCAGCAGTGCCACAGATTGAACTTGGATTCCTTAAAGCAAACAAAAAACCAGCAAGGCTCAAGTTCATTGTATCTAAAATCTGAAAACACTTTGTGGGCAAATCTAACAGGTAGTTTAAGGCACTGCAGATCCTGCAGGACCCTCCTGATCCCAACACACCTTTCTCCCCAGTTAGAGGGGTAGAGACACACCCAGCAAGGCTCCAAGGACACTGAGGTGTGAGACAGCACCCACTTGCAGTTTCCACAAGAGGACAAGAAGGTTCTTCATTGCCTTCTCATGACAATGGCTGTGTTTATTAACACTCAGCATGCCCAGATCACCAGCAACCATGGTTTGCTCATGACCCCATCTCACTTTTGAGTCAGAATTGTGACAATTTGCTTCGTTTTTGTCACTTCCAAAGCAGTGAAGCTAAAAAGGGGATTGCCCATAAGGCAAAGGATTCACTGACAAATTGTGAAGACAACAGCATGACAGGGCCTGCTCAACATCACGTTCACCCTTGTTGCAACTCCACAGGCATTAACAATGGATGCAACAGGGCAATGCCCTGACAGATGCACCCTAAATAGGAATCTGGCCCTGACACGCCAATGAAGCTTGCTGATCAAAAAAAGATATTCCCAGTGTCAACACATCCCTTTTCCAGAGAGGGGGAAGAGGGAGGGCTGCTTCAGATGTATTAATGGAAAAGAACTTATTAGGTTTGCTATGTGGTAGGGCCTCTATCTATCTTAACAGTATCTCCAAAGAAGCTCTGCTCTCTGAATTCAGCTCACTGAAACCCAACTCAAAAAATCCCAGCTCTTCAGCTAAACAAAAGTGCACCTTTTAATTTCTTTATCTTCTAGCTTTTTGTGGTGCTTGATCCTGGGCATAAATCATCTTGTGAAGGCAGTGAGAACAATTTTATTTTCTCAGTACTGAGGGGATAAGTTACTCAGTTACATTTGAGTAATTCAGGTAGTGGGAAATAGCAGGCTATTAATTTCCAGTTGGTCTGCTGCACATTCTAGAGTCAAAGGTTGTAGCGTGCCTGGTGTGATACATACCTTCCAGAGGCTTCTTGCTTTCAGTCTGGGTTCCTCTGTTACTAAGCACATGCTTAGGTTTTGCACCACTCTCCTCAGACTTATCTTTGGCCTAAAAATGACAGGGGAACACAGAAATTACAGTTACAGCCAAGAGAGTCTATTTCCCACTAGGTACCTGAAACTCTATGGGCATTCAGACTCTGTGAAATGGACAGTTACACCTCTTCTGAGTTATTAGTCAGTGCTGTGTTTACTTCCTTCTTCCAGCCTCTCCCTGCCTTTGCAGGCAGGCATCCTTTTAAAACAACATAACAGATTAATACATTAGCTCACTGCTTTCCAAAATTTTCACTGTCGGGGTTTTTGCCTCCTGTCATCTTTACTCACATTGATTAAAAAGTATGACATGTGAAACATGAGACAATAGAAAAGGAAATGACTGTGTATTTCTGTTGCTTTTTGGCTGGTGACAGAATGAAAAGTAATGTTTCTGAATATATTTGTCAAAACATATTTGTCTCGAGATACCTAAAACTTCATTATTTGACCTGAAAAGAGGTGATACCAAAAAAGAACCTCTAGTTTTATATCAACTCTTGTTGACATCTCACATGTCACCTTTAGAATGATTAAAAACACAAGCAGATTTTCATCTTAAAGCAGTGGTTTTCCCCCAGTTAATTTGAGAAGAAGGATATTTTATAACAAGACCATTAAAGGCTTCACACAGCAATACATGTGACATCAAATTACAACTGACTTCTATGTAGCAAGAAGCATTACTACAAAAATTAGGAAGAGGCATAATATTTCCTGTGGTTGGCATATAGTTAAAAATCTAGGGATGATCTAGTCTCCTATCCTGATTTGCACAAGCAAATAAGCAACATGTAAAGTATTTCTGCAGGTAACTGATGACAAGGCACATCAGCCCTGCACCTGTTAGTAATAGCATTTAAGGATTTCATGCACCAACCCTACAGACTGAACAGAGCCTCCCCACCTCCCCATTCCCAAAAAAAACAAAACACCCAAAGAGTAAAAGTAGGAAAAAAATCATTACCCTTTTTATTACAGCTCTAAGCAAACCTGCAACAATGACCAGGGTGAACATTATTCTGGCACAATCCTACATGCAAAGAAAGCCTTGGGTAAGTGACAGTTTGATGCTGGTGCATTTTTTCTGGTTTTTAAGTAAGAAGTTAGAGGTTTGGAACCTAGGAAGCTCAGCTCATTGTCTTTTGTTGATTCCAACCCCACAAAACTTCTTCCATAAGCGTTCCCACGGCATCCCTGGAATGCTGTCAACAAACAGCTTCACCCAGAAATGCAAACACGGCGTCCCCTGTCCCAGCCCGTGATAAGCAGAGCCCTGGTACAAACAGCAAAGGCTGGAAAACGGGAACAAGCAGGCAGCAAGCGCTTTCTCTGTGCTCCCCCTGCAACTGTGCAGCTCTTTGGACATGTCAGTGCTGCTGTCACACAACAGGCTGCAAAAACCAGCCCCAAGTTAGCCCATGGCTCAGCACAAGGTAATTTGTTCTTACGTTCACCTGTGCTGTGCTCCACGTTTCCCAGCCAGGTCACGTTCACACACAGCCTCACTAATTCAAGCCTAGTTCAGATAACACTCTGCAGTCTGTGATCAAGGCACAGACTTATCTTAGAGTCTTATAACTGATCTCATGCTCCAATTTCAGAAAGTGTTCATGACCAGAAACAAAGGAGGACAATGGTCATATTGCAAACCTGGAGTTTGCCATAAAGCTGCTCACCCACTAGACCCTGAGTGTTCCCCAACCAAGCTGGGACACAGACCTCCACACCCTCCCAGTCCACCAGGCTGTCACCAGCAGGTCATTTCACCTCAATGTCTATCTGCCTACCCACAAACTCCAGCAAAGGACAGTATCTGTCTCCAGGCATTTTGCAGCGACAGCAGGCAGTGACTGCAATAACACAGCTTTACCCAAAATATGTCAGACTTTCCCATTTCTCCAAAAACCTGTAGAACTGAAGTTGGAACTGCAAGTATGAACTTTATCCAGATTTAAGATTGATAACTAATGCATGATTTATTGTTTTGAGCACTAATGGAAGCACTTTATAAATTACTCTGGCTCCTAACAGGCCAGCTCACTTGTCAGCCTGTGATCTGATGAGCACTGAAAGCCTGGAAAGGTACATTGCCATCAACCACTGCCCTGTTCTTCCAAAAGGTACCTTCCCATCAAAACATTTTATAGTTTTGGTGAAAAATATTTGGATTAAGATACAAATGGACATTTTCATTTGAGCTAAATTCTCCTTACTGTAATCACATCTCTACATACACAGAGGTTTGGAATGAATAAAGATATTCTAGCTCTTGCAGTTTTCCTCTCTTTCCTCCCCATGGTGGGGTAGAAGCCATAGTGAAAAATGGAAACTCTCATTACCTAGAACTAATTCCAGATGCCTGTAACTTCTAAACGACAAGGCTGATCTATTTTAAAACACTATAGCAACTAAGTACTGGTTTTGACTGTTCCTCACTCACTGTCCTCAATAATTGCTTGGGAACTGATGTCTGGGAACTTGCAAACACAAGAACTACTTGATTTCAGGAGTGAACAATGTCAATGGAGTTAATGAAGTCACAGCTGAATCACAAAATATAGCTAAAGACAACTAAGATGTCTAAGGAGATGTAAATGTGCTCCGTAACATGACCGTAAGTCAGCACAGGTTTCAGGAACTGGTGCTGCGTTCAGAATTTGTGAATGAACAAGGAAATAGAAGCTTCTCAAAAAAAAAAAAAAAAAGCTTTTAGTATGTTACTCATACTTTTCACTGGGGCCTCAACTCAGTCACAAATTTGGGTGACATTACTGAGCTTTGAGCACTGGTAGAAGCTGGAATTTCCACTAGCAATCTCTTTCTCACAGTCATTACAGGACTGCCCAGCACCCTTCAGGAACCTCAGGCCCCTGTTTTGAGCTCACTCCCTGCCTTTAGGGCCCTGCAATTCAAAGGTCCCAGCAGTAACCTGTACCAGCAACACAGAAAGGAAGACTTGAATTAAACATCATGCAATAGATTGTCAGGAGAGCCTAGAGCCCTGCTACATCATAAAGTGAAATGAAGAACAGTAAAACTAAACAAACCTCAACAGGGATTTCCAGCAGACTTCCCTTCTTCCAGGGCACAATGCCTTTGAGAATGAAATCCACTACTTTAGAATTTCTTAATACTTCTCCCACAAATGTAATAACTTTATCCAGGGTATCCACCCTTTTCTCTATCTTTGCCAGCCTCTCCTTATGCTTGGAGGCATCTAGCTGGGCAGCTTTCATCAAATTCAACACTTCTGAGCACATGCTCTGGACGTCAGCCTGGGCAGCACTGTCCGGTGCCTCCAGGCCTTTCTGCTCTGCATCCGTGCCATCGGGAGCTGCTCGGGATACTGTGAGCTTGTTCATGCCATTTTCTACATCAGCAATGCCTCTGCCAACTCGCTGCAGTTTGCCTGTCAGGTCTTCTTGGAAGTGCAACAGTTTGTCCATCTTTTCGTTCAAGAGATACAGTTTTTTGTCCACCGTACTTAAACTGCTCATTTTTGTAGGCTGAAACTTCGTCAGGGCGTTTCCCTCTGCGAGGTCCAAGCTCCCCGCAGACATTGTGTCCAGACAGCAGGAAGTCAGACAGATTAGGCTGCCTTTTCATTAATCATAAATTAGAAAATGAGGCTCTGAAAGTTCATCTTCTTCAGCTATTCCTATACCAGACAAGCTCACTTACTGGAGTCGCTAGAGCATATCGTGAGATAGCTACCGCACAATAGATTTATTTCTGTGTTATCTATTTCTTACTGTGTGCTTTTAATGATGGAGGCAATTTGGCACCAGACTATGTTTTCTTGTGCCTCCTTGACGTCACGAAACCATTTAAAATTCTTTCTCGAGTGGCTGTTGATAGGCAAGCATCTTAACAATGGCCAATGCCTTCGAAGGCCTCTGGAGGGAGGGGGATTGTTTTCATGACCAGTTTTAGTTCTGTGATAATGAAAAGGTGCAAGATCATTTCCTTTTATTAAACAGGAAAAAATATAAAAATAAATTGGCTGGCCTTGTGCTGAAGCTTGGAAGAATTCAGCTTTGTAGCACGGATGCAGAACACCCAGCGTAGACACAGGGTGCTTTTTCAGTTGGCTGGCACTTGAATTTAAAAATAGAGTACAATGACAATGATCTGAAATACGTATCTAGCACCAGCATGTCTTTGTCAACTGAAACTTCTAAAATTACATCTTTCTCCCAGGTTATAAAAATGAACCAAGTAAAAAAAAATCATAACGAAGGCACAGCAGAATTAGTCTATTAGCAATGAAATTATTAAATCTTAAATCTTACAGGATTTGTTATTGACTTGCTTTCCACTTCTGAATGACAGCATATCTACTATACAAATTACAGTCACTAGAGAACAGACAGAATCATTTCACACTGCACAGGCTCCACTGCCACTGTTCTGAACGCTTTAGAAACATTAATGAATGCACCCTCACAATACCACACAGAAGGGGAGTCAGTTCTCTGCCACAGAGGATGAACTGTGGCATCAAGAGACAGCAGTTTGTCCCATGCCAGATGTGACACTGTCACACAGCTGTGTCTGGTTCTCCCGGGTCCCTTTGCACTGCTGAGTGTGGAGCAGGGAGGAGAAACAACTGAACCACAGCAGAGCCACAGCCTTTGGGATCCTCGCCCCACTGCCTCCAGCCCCTTCCTCATTTTTTGCAAAAGGCATATGGAAAGAAAATGTCACTCTTAAAGTGAATTTACTGTGTGACATAGGACATTCCAGACATTAAAACCTTCACAGAATAGTTTGAATACCAAGCAAGGACTTTAGAAGAAAATCTGCCACTTTGTGTCACTTCGCTTCTCCTGACCAAAAAGGTATTTTAAAGTCACTGGTGTTTTCACAGTGATCTGGGATAGAATGGTGTAAATTTTGTGATATCTCATACAACACAGTAGAATATATGGCTCTGTCTTGAAGGCTGAGGTTATGGGCAATAATCCCTTGCAACTCTATTACTGCACTTAAAGAACCAAGAGTTTTTAGCCAAATGCTTCCAAGTAATTAATTCTTTCAAGCCCACAAACACACTTGATCACAAAAGAATAAAACAACCAACAGAATTCACTAAATCAAGAGTACCTGCTGAATGTTGTCCTGTTAGGAACAACAAGAAAGTGGCAGAGCCATCAGAATGTTGTATTTAAAGTCAGCCAACTTACAGCAAATACTTCAACAAGGAAGCTTAGCCACAGAAAGTGATCCCCAACTGCACACTGAGAACTCAAGCTGCCACCACCAGTGCGTTTTTCCAGGCCCAGCACATGGCCAGGAAACAATGCAAGTACAACCAGTGAGCACAACTGGCCTCCAGGTGTGCTTGGGGGCAAACAGGAGTCCTGCAAAACCTTGAACTGCTGTCTTAGTTATTTAACAACTGAGAGCAAAAAGCATGAATGCTGCCCAGATGTTATTATCTAGTGTTATTATTCGTGTAACTGCTGATTTAATCCTCCTCACGTGCAATGGACTGTGGTAAATGCTGTGTAAAGCAAAAAGTGGGGCTTCAAAAAAAAAAAAATCCCATCCCTTTCTCCTCTGCATTCAGCCACGTGCACTGTGTATTTCAGCTACATGGAACAGATTTCACCACCCAACTGCTCACACAGTGCACTGAGAGATGTTTCAGATTATGCTCTACAGAGAATTCTTGCTAAAAATATGCAGCAAATATTCCCTGCCAGTGTTGTCTGAGGAACAGGGAAGATACAGCCATAACTACCTTCTATTCAGATAGAGCTGTTTGACTTACAATACAACTTCCATCAAACTGCATCCAGAAACAAGTGCAAAATTACAGATAGGGTGAAGGGCAAAGAAGGAAACCTCATATGGACTGAAGTAAAAAGTTTTAAACATCTCTCACAAAGTTAAGGTCAGCTTTTCTTTATTCTTTTCATTTTTTCTTCCACTTTCTCCTATTTTTCACTGCTGGCAAACACACAAACCAAAAAAAGGCTCTGGCAAGTCTAACAGTTTGTCTTGCCTTCAGGATGATAATATGCCCAAATACTGGCAAAATCCCTTTTATTCCTTTTGCTTTGAATTACAAAAGCAGGCAATTGTTGTTCAGAACATTGATTCAGTGCCCAGTGTTCAGATCTTGCTTGACCAGCCTGCAGATAGCATTTATTTCCATTGCAAGTCCCAAGCCTTTCAACAGTTACCAAAACACAAAGGAAAAATCCTAAAATGCTCAACACATCACAAAAAAAGCACAGCTGTTGTGACAAGTGCCACAGCCTATCAAACTCACTTTTTCTTTGTGAGGAGCTCTTGCTTACAATGACATTTTGCACTTCGATACCACAACACGGGTGCTTCACCTTCAGCCCCCGAATTTTAGAGAGTGTTGTATGAACAACAAATACCAGGGATTGCTGCAGGACTGCTGCAGAGAGCAGAGTTATGTTCAGTCAGCCCTGCTGGCATTGCCAAAGCTGGTGACCCACAAGACTCCATCATTGTCTGGATGTAACTTGAACAAAGTTTCTGATGACAATTGGTCTCCTCTGGGCTCCTGCTCATTTCTTCCAGGTAACAAAAAATGAGCACTGAGATCTGGAGTGTGCAGGCAACTGCCTTGATTCCATTGTCTGCTGGACTGAAATGAACTCCTCTGATCCCTTTAAAACACCTCCAAGGCATCAGGTATCTCAGGAATGCAGAGAAAAGGAACACACATGCTGCAGAAACAGAACTACAAATGACCTTGAACCAACAATGCCAAAGACACTTCTATTCTCAAGGGGCAGAAGAGTTTGGCTCACACCTCACACACACTCTCCCAGTTGTGAGAGATGTCAGAAAACAAGAGAAAAATTCAGATTCAACACAGAAAATCTATCATATGGCAGTTTAGTTACAATTCCTCCTTGCCAGGTCTGATCCAAAGGAAGGAAAAAAGCCTCAGAGACGGAGTGAATAGAAATAAAATATATATTTAAAAAAACCAACACCATGTACTGAAGTGACAGCAGAGACTGATACTCCAAACAAGAAATGTCACAGAGGTTAAAACCAGCTGCCCAAACAGATCATCTCATTAGATTGTTGCATTGCTTCCAACAACATTGTAAAACCAGAGATGGCTGACAATACACAAGAAAATGAAAAAACAACTTTTTATATGGCCTATAAAAAGCCAAAGCTTAGTACATAACTTAAAGGCTTTGGGAAGAGTTCGCAGTGCAACAGAGTTCTAAGGAGATGGAGAACGCGATGTGGCAAAACATCAGGAGATTACAAAAGGAAAAACCAAAGCATATAAGCTCAAAGCAGTCTGGCTACATCTGATAAACACTGCTCAGGCAAAAAAAAAAAAAAAGGTAATTTTTTTACAGATATCTTTTACATATTTAGAAACCAGATGTCAAGTTTTTGACAAGTTATAATGAAAATCTACTTAATCTACATCTAATTGCTGCAGCTCATTAACGTACATTTCTAGCTTTTCTCCTCAGCAAATGAAAGGGTAACTGAACCTTTTTAGGTACCTAAATGGTTGAAACACTAAACCTAGTTTCTCATGAACAGCACGAAAGGTAAAGTTATTATACCCACAGGGTAATGGTGCAGCAACTGACCAATTCTAACAAGCACAAAGGAGGCATTGGCTCTATTTCAGAGGAATAACTTCCACAGGGAAGCCTGGATAAATCCATCTAGTCCAATGGCTGGCTTTCCTGCTGGGACCAGATCAACCTGGGAACTGGACCACAGCTGCCTTAGAAGACCAAGAACCCCACATTTAATGCATCACTCACATCACTGTTGGTTGAAATCCACCTGCCCAGTAAAAGGATCTGTGGAACACTGTTGGTATCCCCAAGTGACCCCGGCAAAAACAACTCAATATTGTCTGTCACAACATGACCGTGGTGCCAGCTACACTCAGCCTGAACAATCACTGTGGAAACTTGGGGTTTCTGTGCATTTAATGAGAGAAAACTGCTAACACAGTCAATTAGGAAATGCTCTTGCAAGTCCTGACTTCCTTCCCCACTTCCATTTCATTATTTTTCAGACAACTGAATCTAAGGATGTCCCCAGGCAGCAGCACAGCTAAGGATAGGTTACTGACTCTGATATCATGTGCACTACTGTAATGCATCTCAGTCAGGCAGCTGACAGCAGAGAGCTGAACAGATCAATTATGACATTTCATTTACATCAAAGTGATGAGATTTCTAGATAACACTGTTTACCATTTGCCCACAGTCCTTCCACCAGGTGACTCTGCCTCTCAGGAGGCCAACAGGGCACCTGCTGTCTAGCCACATCCACTCACTTGACTCCAGAGCTTATTCTCACTGCCAAGCTCTGTTACTCACAGAAACTACATTAAGAAGCTCATCACTTGGAATTTTCATCCTTTCAATTTATTTTCTTTTTAAGCAGATTAAACTATTTAACTAACTTGGAGCAGAGTGGTAACTGAGAATGTTTCCCTGGTGTGGTGGTAAGGATTCACCTCCTACTCCTCCACACCCTCCAACAAAGACCTCTCCTCTGGAAACTGACCAAAAAGTCATGTTGTTCCTGCTTGTGCTGAATTTCACTGGTTTTGTATCTAATGCAGTCAGTTCCTCATAAAGCCTGCTGGTTTTAAGGGTCAGCCACAAAAGCTTCCCTCAGATTCAAGAAGCCTCTTATTTACAAGATGCTCTCTCAGTGCAACTGGAGCTCAGCAGAGAGCCCTGGGGCCCACTTGACACCTGTCAAAAGCTCTTGTGTCAATGGCAGTTTGCTCAGGTACAAGTCATCTATGTCAGTAGGGTTCTGCCACAACAGAAGAGTAGCCCTGGCTGTGCAGCAATGCCAACAGGAATAAATCAATAGAAGCAAATTCTCCTCATTGAAGCAATCAAGATAGAGTTCTCAAGATACACATACAGGGAACAGACCTGTTGCATAAGAAAGGGTTATTTCTAGACAGTCAACTTTTCTGAAAAACAAACTTACATAATCCAGAGTTTGCTCCAAAACACATTAAAACCAGCACAATTGCTCTTGCTGACTTGAAATTTGACTGGCTTCAAATCAAATCCCTCAGAAAAGCGTCTACTTTGCCAGCAACACGCTTTTGTTTGAGAAGATGCAAATCCCCTAACTGCACTGTGCTTTCTGCACTTCTGCTCCCTTCCTACTTCAAATCTCTTTAGCTTCAAGTCTGAAAAGATACAGCAAAAATGCACACTCGGAGCTGTACTAACTTGTTAATTTGTAACCATCATTTCCACTTCACCTTTCTCACCACATGACTGACAATTGTTGTAAGAGTACATCATATTATTTTCTTTGCTTCTCCACTTACGTTCCAAGGTTGAAAGGCAAGAACTGTGTTCTCCAGCCCCCCTTCTGCCCTCCATGGATACTCACTGAGATATGATCACCTCGAGCACAGTTTTACCTTGCAGTGGTTTAGGTCTTTGACAGGTAAAACACACAAGCCCCTCAAATCTTGCTGGATTGCACTGGAACGAAGTGACAGAAGTGTTCACAGGCAGCGTTGCAAGAGGCAGCCTCCAAAACCATCCAGCTGGAATCCAGCATCCCTTGGCTACTGCCACACACGCTTGGAAACTTCTGCCAGGTGGAGTTCACAAAAGCAGCTCCTGCCACCATCTCAGGCCTTGTGTAAGCTGGAGTCTCAGCCCCTGGTTTTTCTCTCTCACTCACATTCCCACCTGACAGCTCCCAGCTGTGGTTCAACAAACACCAAGCACTGCTCCTGGCTAATAATGGTCTTTACAGGAACTTAACAGAGGGGGGATTTTTTTAAGTAAGAACTCTCTGACATTGCTATTTCTCACTAAAAAAACAAAACAACATGTTAACAAATTTTTAGATCAAGTAAATACTTATCTGCCCTATAATGAAGTCTGTTATGTACTGTATTCACCTGCTGATTTAGATCTCTGATATTTTGCTTTGATATCATTCACAAACAGGGGAATAACCATCAGTTCTGGCTTAGCCTCAACACAAACTGCTTTGAAAAAGATTCAGAATAAAAGAGTTTGTGTACAAAAAGCAGTGGTTTTGCAAACTCTTCTCAGTAATCAAAGCTCACATAGAAGCCACTTGCTGTCCTTCAGGTGAATGTTTCAATGCCTGGCAAAAAGCAGAGAAATTGTGCATCCAGCTCAGCTGTGACAAACATCTCCAGCTAAACTTACAGTGGTTTTTATCAGGTTGGAAGAAGTATACAAAAACAAACAAAAGAATGTGATCTACAGAAAAACTTCCCTAAAGGAACATTGTAACACATACCAATGGAATTGCAGAAAGAAACTAACAACAGGAATCAAGTTTCTCAGAGCAAGGAATGAGAAGGCAATTTTTTTAAAGTTTATCTCTCTAAAGCAGATAGCTTAAGAACAGTTGCGTGTGAATTAGAAGCCTTGAATTAGGGTTCTAGTGGTATGATTAAGCACAGGGATCCATTTTTCCATCTGAGGTTAGTATCTCAGTACAAATATCTAGTAAAAACAGAAATCCAGAGCGCATTTGGTACAGCCATTTCCACTCTCAAAACAGTAAGTACCCCCCAGTGCTTCCCTGCAAGGTTCCTACCAGGACTCAGGAAGTTTTGCTTCTGAACCACCTTGTTATTTAAATCAGCAGTCAACAGACTCCAGAGTATTAATTTTCCTCAACCACACAGACAGTTCACTGCACTCATAGCAGTCTCCTGAATTAAAACTAATAAATCATTGATTTTGGAATTCTGCTATTAGATCAGTGACCAATTAATCTCCAGTTGCATTGCAGAGACAGCTGTAGTGTAAATGCAGACACTTTGATTATCAGCACTAGACTACAAAAACAGCCCCAAGGCCTGGCACCAGAAAGCCAAAATCACTCAGAGGAGAGCAAGCAAATATCAGTGCTGATAAAAGATCCAGGATATAAATGGTTTGGATTTCATATTAGCTGATACCAGGAGTATTTGTCACTAACGGGTAGTAGGGCAGTGCCAGCCAGAAATCCAGTAAAAGTACATCAAGGTGGTCTAAGAAATTAGGAGAGGAGTTAAAACACGGGGCTGGATGCTGGCAAATACTGCTGTAATATTCTGCAGAGGGGTAAGCAAGTTACTGCTGGCAAGAGTCCCACATAATATCCCTGAAAATAGTGAAATTCACAGGTCTCATGCTCTTGTTCAGCCACAAAAGGAGGAACAGGAAAATTCTGACAAAGTTTGTCTAAACCTGGAATCAATCCAGTGAAGAGTGGGTTCTGCACTGACCATAAAACAGATAAAAGTGCCCCAAAAGCAGCTCAGTGTCCCACAGCAATGACTGGCAGCTTTCTACCTTCCTCAGCAAAACAAGCCATCCCTGCTGGCCGTGGTGAGAACCGCCTCACGCAGTGGGATGACCCACAGCCCTCTGGTAGCTTGTGCCAATGGTTTCTGGCCCTAAACCTGATAATTCTGCATAAAGCAAACCCAGAAACAAGAAGGTCAGTCAGTCATCAAATCTGGAACAAACTATTTTCTTTTTATAGCAAGGCAGGTCAAGGAAGATGCAAATCAAGCTGTGCTGGTTCCTAAAGGGCTGCTGAGAATTAACCAGAGCCCTCAACTTCCCACACTGGGCTCCTGGGGACTTCAGCTGAAACTGGAACAGGAACCCACCAAGAAAACATCCAGAATACAGTTACTTACAGAAAAAGGGAATTTCTTTTCAACTCTGCCCAGCCTCACGCAGCATCAGTGAGCATGCAGTGACAGTGCTGGAAGGAATCAGAATCTGAAGAGAAGCATTCAGGACCTGAAATCAGAGCTATGCCTAATGTAGATGGGTCAGAAAGCACATGGCCTGCTCAAGCCCGAACAACAAAACAAGGACACAAATGAGAGAGTGAAAGGGGAGCCAGAAATATAGAAGACAACAGCAGGAAGACCTGTTAGCTCCTGCTATCTCAATTCAGCTATGGAGAAGGTGAAAACAAACCTGGTTTGTAATGTCAGAGACTATATATAGTTTACTACTTTAGTTTCTGGGATATGAACTGTCTGAAAGGATACTCAATAGAGTATATTTAGACTGCAGACCACTATGGTGCAAAATTAAAATTGGAGCACATGACATCTTCCTCTTGAGTTCCCACAAAACCTGGGGAGACAGCATTAACAACTGAGATGCTCAGAAATTTTTCAATCATGTATTTTTCTAAAACTCCCAATCCTTCAGAATAGTTTACCAATTCTATTAATTTCTCTCAGTCTGTCTGCCTGTCTGTGAGCTCTCCACAGCAGTGTGCACACAGTCTGTTGAGAATCTGGACCCCAGGAGAGCTGTTTGGGCCCTGCAGTTCATGGACTGTCCAGAGCCTGGAGCCCAGAGCTGCTCTGCTGAGGAGAGAGCAGTGACTCCCCAGGTAAACAGCAGCCTGAACTGCAGGTGCCAAGGCCTGATCTCCATCAGCAGCTCTGCAGGGCAAACATCAACTCCACAAAACAGGAGACAACTGCTTAAAGAAAATAAAGGAAAGGTAATTGTTGTACAGTGCAAGAACACAAAGCTCATGATGTGAGCCAACAGCACATAAGGAGCTCTAAATAACTCTACACAGGACTCAGAAAAACACCTCTGAGTAGCAAAAGCAGCAAGATGTTAGCCCCTCCAGAAAACCCCAAGAAGTAGGACACACACCCCCAATCACAAACATGAATGAGGAGAGGAACATCAAGATTAAATCATAGGAATGACTAGGTGACTTCAAATATCTCATTAAGTGGCTGCGTCCTAAAAGAAGATAAAAAATAAATCAGGTCCAGCAAGTCAGAAGAAAGACAGCAGCACCACTAAGGTTAAAAGGATTGATGTAGGTGAACATCAAAGCTGTTCAGCTCCAGAAAGGAAAAGTCTGAAGGAAGTACAGGTGACCTGATCTTCAGGCACATGTTAGAACACTCCTGTCACTACCTCTCTTGAGTCCAATTAATTCCAGAGAAAAAAATGCCTCATCTTACTGCTTGAGCACCAGCTCCCTCCTCCACTGTACCTCCGAGCAACTTTACAGATTTCCAATGAGTCTGTACAAACATGCAGGGCACTGCTGCAGAGCTGCCTGGGGTTCTGAGTCCTTCCACAACAGCCCAGTCAGCTGAGCCAGCCACCTGTGTGAGCAGATCCCAGGTACTGCAGCAGGAGACTGCAGCCCACGAACAAGCAAAAACAGATTTCCCCTGACACCAGAACTGTCACACACCCACGGGGTCCTGCTGGGACAGGCTCAAACCTGACCTGTAGGCTGGCACTGGGACAAGAGAGCCCTCCCTAGGGTTAACATTAAGCTTACACATTAGAGCAGTTCTCATCAGCTGTACTAAGAATTGCACATGTGGTCCAAGACTATTCATCCTCACATGTTCTCTGCTGCTCCCATCCTCCAAAAGCATCCTTCCCGTTGCAATGTTCTGTGAATTTGAGTACCAGCTTTGTGAACAAAACAAAGAATGATTTTCCAAGAGATAAACATAATGAGTTTGGTAAACTGGCCAGAGTGATGTAATCCAATTCGAGACATCCAAAACAAAGTTGGTTTTGATTGTTAGTGCACCGAGGACAAGGAAAACCAATAAATCAAACTAAATCTAAGACAACATTTACCTGTGGAACTTAATGTGTTTCCAGAAGAGAAGCACCATTATCACTAATTTTACAGAGAAGGAAATTGAAGTAATGAATATGAAAGAATTACTCAGTCACCCAACAGATCAATTACAGAGAAACAAGATATCCTGAATTTCATTACAGTCTTCATTGCAAAACACTCACTCTGATCTGCACAGAGCCAAGCCACAGAATGCCATGGAGACAGATAACTGCCTGTATATAATAACAGAATACTGACTTATTTGCCCCCAAGACATGACTAGTCCAAAAAACCCTGGGATATTTGTTTTTAATGGTTCTAGGGCCACCTTCTGTAGTCCTGAAAATCTTTCATTTGCACTCCTTCAGAAAAAAGCAAGAGAGAATTGCATGTGCTGTATATTACCTTTAACAAAAAGCTGAACACAAACAATTCAAACACATCATTATCTCTGCATCAAGAACAACAGCTGAGTACTGAATAGTTGAATAGTAGTATTGAACAGTTGAATATTCAAATCAATAGACCAAAACATTTTTCTGCTATGTTGCCAAAAATAGACAACAAAACATGCAGTCACTGGGATATGAAATGTGTCTGGTCAACTGAGCCTGCTTCTTATGTAAGACATGATTTAAAAAAATCATATTGTACTCTTGGCTATTAAATCCACTACACGCCATTATATTAGAGAAATTTAAGACCTTGGAACAATATCCTCTTACAGAAATTAGTTTAAAATTTTCCTTTCTTCAACTGAGCCAGAATTTGGTTTATTGCTGTTGATTTAGTTCATTTACTCCACTGGCTCTTTAAAAAACAAAGATGATTACAAATACAAGCTCTTTAAGAAAAGGCATTACAACTATTGAACAAAATACATGAGGAAATCCTTTCTTCAAAATTTTCAAAGAGAACAGTTCCATAAACCTACAACAATCTGATCTATTCTAATTTAAAATGCAACTCCTACAATTATTATATTTTTAAATTTCTTGAACATTATTATACGTCCATGGAATTCTTTTTAAAGTTGCTTAAGGAACTTTAAGCAAATTTTCAGCAGCTCAAGAAGTAGGTAAATACAAACAGGCTGCTGAAAATAAATACTTTTCCTAGACTTTCTACCACAGTACCAATTGAAACTGAACTTCCCAGGTAGCCTGAGAACACAGTGGGTTTTCATGAGTAGCTTACAAAGGTAGAAAAGCAGATTCCCATCCTCTGTCCACGGCTCTGTGCTCTTACAGGGTCTGTGCTCTGCCCATCAGTGCTTCAGCTTTGGAGAGAGCTCTCTTGCTTTGCTCCTCAGACCTTTGCACTGTGGGGTTCTGATCTCACAGCTTTCCAGGACTACCCCAGAGCACCCTCTGAGGCACCGAGTGCCACCACTCAAGGTGATTGCACTGCTTTTGCCACAGGTCAGATGGGCTCATGCAGAACTTGGCTGCTCATTAAATCACCTCAGGGTCAGCCTGCCCGGCAGAGCCATTGTCTTAAAACTCACAGGCAAGTGACAAGCAAAGCAAAAAGCAGTAACAACCAACCTCCACATAATCTGAATGTCAGTCTGACATCCTATACAACAAATATTCCAGTCAGAATAAAAGTTTTAATGTGCCAAGGCTGCCATGAAAAGTAAACTTATTTACAAAGGCAAAGCTTGCAGTCATCATTTCAGAAACACCTCCTTGACGCTGGCAGGTGTTTTGCAAGCCAGCAGGCTGCACAACCTGGCCAAGAATGTCAAACACACACAGCACGTTATAAAAGGCACAGAAACCAATTCTGTGCCATCCAGAAAGTTTTCAGTTTCAAACCAGGCCAACGATAAAGCACTAAGGAGTCCCTTACCGTAAATCTCTTTATGTAATCTGAAACACAAAATCCTCCCACGCTCAAACGTAGGGACCTGTGCAGGGCAGATTCTTGATATAAAGTCCCCATTCTGTTTGCCTTGTCTGGTGGTCACCCTGGTAGCCTGCAGCCTTTTACTGAATAAAGCTGCACAGCCTCCCTGGATCTTGCTAGAATTCTGCTCGTGTGATAAACCAGGCATTTCATCTTATCTGACACTACACCAGGCATTTCAATCATTTCACTGCCTTATCAGCAGCACTAAGTTCTATCCATATCCCAGCAGTTCACTTCCTGAATCACCGATAACAGACACTCCGGGGCACGGAAACAACACAAGATGACAGCCAGACTCTGGAATCACTGAGCAGCCCCTTCTTGGCATTTCTTGGTTTCTTTGCTTATTTTAATCCAATTTTCCTTTGCTTTAGCTGTAACTTTAGGACAGCACGTTAGCTTCAGCCAAGCAGTGACAAGACTGTCACTTATCCAAGTGCTATTCTATTTTACAGTGAGACTGGTAACTGCTGCACGATATTGGTTCAACACAACACAAATACAATGCATGTGGGAATTTCTTGCATATCCAATTTCTTAAGCAGGAATAGAGGGAACAATCAGTGGACTCAAAATGACCATTCAGGAGGGTTCATCCTCCAGCAGAATTCACATACCTATTTGTCTTAAGCACTGTTCCTACATCTGATGCTATGCACACAGAGCCATTCCCTTCAGTCTCTAAAACACCTTACTTACCTGCACAAGTGTACATTGCCATGAAGTCCATGTAGGCATATTTGTGAACCCCCTAGATGTATGATCTTTTAATTTATTTCTACCTACACAGTTAAATATGCAGCCACAATTCAGCCAAATTATATTCCTCGTGCATTTGGTTCTCAGCTAATGAATTCCTTTTTATTTTGCCCTGTGTAAAATACGCTTTTCTTCTTTTACTAGAGTTCTTACCTGTAAGTTTGTGTCCATGGAGGACAAATACACAAACAGAACAGATACCAAGATGCTGGATGACCCAAGAAGGAAATTAGTTCTAGGGAAGTAGAAGCAAATCTGCTTTCAGTTTAAATCTGTGCCTTCCTTTCCCTTTCTCAGCCAACAAGCTGTAGAATTATCTCTGATTACAAGCTGCAAGCGATCTAACATGAAGATGAATCCATCAGGCAGGGGCACACAAAATGACAGGCTGTCACTATGGCCCTGCCTTTGAGCAGGGGGACAAACACCTCAGGCAGCAGGGGCAGGGCCAGGCATGGGCCACATCCCCACTGCTTCAATCCCAACAGAAGCGTGGGCTGCCACAGGATGGGTGCACATGCACTCTCCCCTGAGACAGTCAGGCCAGTGATGGAGATCAGATACTGTACCTTTATCATTATGAACTAAGAGATGTCAGGTCCAGACGTGTGGGTAGAGAGCTGGCTGCCCTTCTCACAGCAAAAACAAGTGGTGTGTTTCCAGCTGGGTTTGTACAGCAAAATAACAAATACACTGTTAAAAAACAAAATTAAACCAATGTAAGTACAGATAAAACCAGAAACAGGTGAGTGAGGAACTCTTGCAGGGCAAAATCCAGGGAGGAGATGACTGTGCTTGCTCTACTGCCTGGCAGGGAATGTGTTCAGGCTGTTTAACACACAAGTGAGCAGGGGTTGCCTGGGGTACAGGATGACTGAGCACAGCTGTAGAGGTGAGAGAGTTCTACCAAGATGTTAGTGGTGTAACATCCTGCTAAAGGGACACGGGCAACCTGAGGCTGCCTCAGATGCTGGACTTAAACCTCCAGAGATGAGACCAATGTCAACTGCCAAACCCCTGAGTAATTCCTAACTCAATCTCTGGGCCTTGGCTTTTCCACCTTTAAAACAGAGTTAAACCTTTCCCAGCTCATAGAATATTTTCACAGCTTTAAGATCTATTATTACCATTCTGCCCTTTTAAAGGGCAAGAATAAACCATGAATTCCAGGTCAAAAGTGGCCTAAGATTCGTAAGACACATCAGCCTGGTGCATGCAGTGGCACAGGAATACTGGTGTCCTCTGGGCTGAACGCCCTGCTCCTGCTGAGCCACTCCACAAGGACAGGGCAAGGATGGCCTCGTGGCAGCCCCTGCAGCAGCATTCCTGGCCCTGGGAACACCAGCCAGCCACTCTCAGTGGAACAGGAGCCCATCCACACGGGCACCAAGCTCTTCAACAAAGCCTTCAGCTTTTTTACTGCCACATAACTGATGGCGGGAGTTGAAGACCCCCATTCCAGTACCTAAGAAAAGAACAAATATTAGAGCTGCTCAAGAGGTGCAGGGCTTAACAATGAATTTAGACCCAAGGGAGGGAAGGGAGTAATTTTATACATTTGTGACGACTTCTAATAGCACAAATAACCATGCAGTTACTTGAGATTTAATAAAGAGACACTATTACTTAATGTGGCAGCAAAGGCATGTGCAGCATGCAAGCACTGTGCCACGGGGGAAAACTTGCATGACAAAGAGAATCCTTCAGAAACTTTGGCAAGAACTCTGGAACGAGCAATGCTCAGCCTGCAACCTTCCATTAGCAGATCTAAATGCAGAACCACAGTGTAAAACAACACCTTCCTGCATTATCTGCATTAATTAAGAATAAAATTATTATGATGAGTTTCACTGACTGTTTTTTCTCCTTTTAAGTTCAGATAAATAATTAATTAGGAGCTTCTCTCTCCCTCAGTTTAATTTCCAATCTCATAATGTCAGCTCTGGATTGTGATTCTGTGAGTATTAAAAGGCTATATTTTAGTAGCAACTATAAAACTTTCAATCCCCAACAAGGAAATAGTCCACTTTTCACAAAATTAAATATATTTCTGTGACAATGGATTATGTTATCTTTAGTACCTAGGTAAAGTCTAATGGATTTTATCTATAAGGAAATAATAGATTTTGGTGCCTTCCCCTTGAGCTAGAGGCAAGGAAAGTGATCACTCTGAGTACAGGCTTTGTAGGTGTCACAAGATGCCATTTACTTATAAAATAAATGCAGAATTGCACCAGAAGTCATGCAGATAATATCCAACAAATGAAATCAAGATCAGTACTTCAGCTTTTAGAGGGACTCTTGAAATCTGCTATACTTACACTCCCAAACTCCTCTCTCAAACTAGAGAGGCTAGCAGCACATCAGTGTACTTGAAGCACGGACCAAGACAAGGGAAGAGGCAGAGGTTTATTATAACTGGCTTCCCCAGCCAGCTGCACACAGATTTGCCAACTCCTGCACTAAGTACAGGCTAAAATGAATGGAGCTCAGCATTTCTGAGGTGACCTCTCTCAACTCCCAGCATCAGCCTCTATGAATTAGGAGAAGGTGCACCGGTCCACAAACATCCCATTTTTGGGGAATTTATAATCTAAACAACATTACTTAGATCAAGCTATTAATACAAAGTATCTTCCTTCCTGGAAATGAAGGATATTATTTAGTCACTTGGCACATTTCTTTTACACACACTTCAGAGTTATGAAATCACTTAAGTATTTTGGAACCTTTTTGTCATTAATAATCAGGGGCAGGGAGCTACTAACACTGATGTCAGCCAGTCTAAGTCACCATGACCGTGCCCTAGACATCGAAATGAAGGTTCCAGTTCTCCTGCAAAGGCACCTCCAGCCTGCACCGCTCACTTACCCTTCCATTACGCTTCCATCCATGCAACGAGCTGGAGCTGAAAGCCAGCATTCAGAGTGTTCCAGGGAAATGCACACAGCACCAGCAGGCAGGGCACTGACACCAGAGAGGTTCAGGTGCCCCTCTGTATCTGATCAGGACAAGCACTCAGGAGCCCGTGAGCACTTTGACTGATGAGGCATTTTCTAAGAGCAGTCAATTCCTGGTTGTCTCCGTGCCAGTATCAGCTCATTGCTAGAGCTGCTCCACTCACAATGGATTAGTATTAAAGGACAGGTCTGAAAGCCTCCCCACCTCATTAATATTCATTTTGGATTTTAAATTCCAGTTACACAAGGACTCATGCCCAAAGCTAGCAGGCTCATAAATTATATTCCATTTTTAAACCCGCAGCATTTGCTCTCATTGAGAAGAAAAAAGCTAGCAGAGACCATTTTAGGCAAGCTGCTTTTGTTTAAAAGAACACTATCTAAAGCCCTGCTTCAACTTCATTAGTCCACAAAGATTTGCACTACAACGAATCCTGCCTGCAAAGCACAAGTACAACTGCCAGCAAATTTTAATTCTGACATTATTCTGCTTTTGTTCCAGCTGCCAAGGCAAGTGCATATAATGTCTGCAGCTGAATAAACTCACAAAAGGCAACTTACCAAGGGAAGACTTGCAAATAGCTACAACTACCATAAAGAAACCAAATTAAGAGACAAAGTGACTCAATATGTACTTTGTCTCCTGGCAAGCACGGTGATTTAGATGATTTTGCATGGAGAGCTACCACATGACACAGCAAACCTGGCTTTGATGGTCAGAAGAAAGGTCCAAAGGAGAAGAGATTGAAGCCTTCTCTGTAAGGATGGGGGCCAATTTTTGGGTAGCAGTCTCTTCCTTCTGTGAAACACCGAGCCTGGTTACACAGGTCAGCCTGACAGCACCTGTATCCTTCTAGTCCCGCTACTGAGGAAATGAACAGCAAAAGGAAAAAACTTCTCATTTTACCTTTACCAAAGGTAAAAGTTGCTGCAGCACAGATTTCATGTTCAACAGCCTGTTAGTTTAAAACATGGAGAGGTAACTGGAAACAAAAGTACTTGCCATCATTCTTCTACTTGCCTTCTAAAAAGCCTTCAGCAGGGACAGGAGCAGACCAGGCACGTTTCCCAGCACGGGATGAGTAGGCTGTCACTTGCATGGGATGAGAGATTTTTAATCAAGCTCCTATTCTGCAGATGCACTATCCTGTCATTTTTATAAAGAATTAACACATATCCTCTTGCCCACTCTGAGGCAGCCACAGAGGTGGTAATCACAGCCTCTCATTTAATGGTCCATTAACTAGAGGAGACATCATTTAAGTGAGTAAGCCCCATAAAGTACACATGAAGCACATGAATATCCATGTGGAAATGAGCATTATGGACTCCTCTAGACTGAATTTGAAATTCAAAATAAATATTCTAGCTGTACTTGAACTTTGGCAGCCTGGATTGATGACTTTTTTTCCCCTATCTAAAATCACTGTCCCCTAACCAGGTTCATTCTAGCCCTCAAAATCCTTCTTCACAAGACATTTCCCCATTTTGACTCAGCTCTGAAAAACAAGGATTAACGCTCTCAATCCCACTCCCAGTGGTGGTGGGATCTTGTTCATCTTCCATATCTGAATCTGTTTCCCACAGAAAGCCCAGTAAACTCACAAGGGTCCAGATGGGGAAGACCAAACACAGGAACAAAAGAACACAGCCTCTGGAGAATTCCTTTTCCCAGCCACTTAATTTCTAGGTATAAAGGAACTGCTCAGCTCTAGGAACAGCTGGTATAGCAGTATCCTTACTCCTCTGCAAATGCAGCACCTCTCCAGCGACTCTCCTTGTTCTCCAAACTGCCCTGCTCCTCCTCCCAGCTCCCAAAGGCTGAAACAATGCACTGCTTCCTTCAGCAGTACCTGCAGCTTTCCAGGGCACTCTCCCAAACAGTCTGAGCACACTCATTGTTAATTCCCATCATCAGACCCTTCTCCATTCTCAGGCCAAGCCCAGCTTGTCTTTTTCCACCCTCCCCATTCCTGGCTTGCTCTCTCAGGTCCCTGCCTCCCCCAGGGCTGGGCGAGCTGCAGCCACCTTCCTGCCTTTGCTATATAAGGAAACCCCACTGCAGCTCCAGTGCTGGCTAACGAGGAAAACTGCACGCCTGAAACCTCACAAACTGAGATTACTGCAATCATAATACAATCCAACAGCAGTCTGACAGCGGCCCTTTCAGGCACTGTGCTTCTGAGTATCACTGCAGTCACAGATTGCAAGCTGTCAAAAACCCATTAAGATTTCACAGCTTGATCAGCAAAAAAGCACTGGTAAACTGACAAGCAACTATCAACAATCAGCAGTAATTAATCTAATATAATCTCAACCCATCTGTTAGTCTCACAAAACATAATTTTTATGATTTTCTCAGATTTCCAATGTTCAAATAACAAATCTTCTTGTTTCCAATGAATGTATTTGTAACACGGGCATTCAAAACAGAACATGTCCCCCTGCTCTTTACCATTTGCTGTATTTTTTTTCTTTGGTCCTTCTGTAGTTGGTAGGAGTAGGAATCTGGTCATTTGGATTTCAAATTTTTTGCAATACATTAACAGTCTAATGAAGATTTTAAAAGACAAGATATTTTGAGACTAATTTTCCTAAGTACTACTGCCATCAGTCTCAACCACTGAACAGTACAAATTGTTCAAGTATCTGTTTCCCCTTCCAAAGTCCTTTAACCTTTTATTTTTTTTCCAGAACTACATTTAGATGCACACACATGAGCTGTAAGCAAACGTGAGCTTCCCTGTTGCTAAGTAACTGTGTGCCAGAGCCAGCCCTGCCACTGTTGGAAGCAACACCACCACAGCTGCCAAGTTTGGCATTCAGTCAGCGTCAAGAAATGTAAGCTAAATATTTTGGATGAGACTCCCAATCTTCTTAAAATGGGTGTGAGCAACAATGAAAGAAAAATAGATCCGGAGATGAACAGACTCATGAATAATCCTAACGCTGTGGGACACTTTTCCCTGTCAGAACACTCAGGCTGTATTTCAGAATGCAGCTTTATTTTAGTATTAGGCTAATTAGGCTAAATTAGGCTTCTTGCTCAATTTCCACTCAGCCCAGTACTGCTTTGAGGTGCTATTTTCAAAATATTGTTCTTTGTAAGTGTTAGAAATAATAATTGTGATCATTCAGCTAAATAAAAAGTTTGTTTTAAAAGCACCTTTTTGAAAACCTTTCACTGGATGTCAAGACCTGGCATTGTAAAAAAAAAAAAATCTTAAAAGTAAATTCTAATGCTCATCTTCTAATCTTAGGATAGATTTGTCCACACAGTTTAGTAAGGAATTCTAGTAGTACAATTAAAAACCACATTATTTTATAATTTCTATTTTAGTTTGTTTGTCAACACAATCAGAGGTAAAACTACCTCAGGATCAGGCTATGAACCCGTACTGGGCCAAAACTCAATACACCTCTGTGTTAACCATTTCCTAACTTACTGCACCACTTTTTCTTCTTTGGAACTGCTCTGTCCTAAAGAACATAGATCTTTGTAAGTTTTCAAAGATGACAAGGAAAGTCATTATCCTCCACTGTTTCAGAAAGCTACAATGAAAAGCACTTTTGCCTTAAGCCTCAGTCCACAGGTCCTCAGTGAACTTAAATAAAGTTAGAATAAGGCTCAATTTGTTTACCTGAGGTTACACACCAAGGTTTCCCAATTCTAACAGTCCCCAGCTGAGAGGCTCATGCAAAACAAGCAGCTGTTCTTTTCCAGAGTTTCTTACACTCGTGCCTTTCCTCTGACTCTGTACAACAAAGCCTGCACCACCTCCAGGACACTGTGTGTGCTTGCACAGATAGATTTCATACCTACTGCACTCCTATGCAGGTTATGACAAGTCTAGATCTAGAGATCCCTGTTAATAAACTGTATGCCGTTCCTTTAAAATGTCCTTTAACACATCAGAATTCTTCATTTGCCAAAGAAGTCAACTCCACCAAAAAACACTACTTTCAAATACACTGCACCCTGCTGTGCCAGTAAAATCATTTATTCATCCCACTGAAAACCAGAACTCCCGGGTCACACCTTGCTCCAGCCAGTTCACTGACCCTGAAACACTTCTCTGGTGCTGCTGAGAACCAGGAGCTGGGGCCCAGAGCACCTTCAGAGCAGAGACTCCAACTCCAGCACTCCAACCTCTCGTCACTACACATGCTCACAACACACACACACACATTTTGCTCCACAGCTTCTCCAAATAAAGCAACTCTGACCTCAGTCTGAAGACTTCTCTTTATTAGCATTATATTTTCCATTAAATAGTCATAAGTTGATTTTTCCAAGACAAAACAGGAACCACAGAAACTTGGTAAACTGCCAGACTATTAATATTTGTACTCCTGGTATCTGGAACACTCACTGTTTGTAACAGCATTTTATGGTCCTCAACGCTGTCCAGCATTAAAAATAGTATTTAACTCTTATTAACAAAATTAGTAAGTTATAATTGAGAGAAATGACACATAGTAGAAGACCAAAGGCAGTAAACTAAGACAGAGCTCAGGTCTGATGTACAAAGAAGCACCAAAAAAGCAGCTTATGGGGGGAATGAGGGAAAGATGAAGAGGTACCTGACCTTGTCCTGGGGAAATGCTGCATGATGACACCCAATGATTCATGTAAACCATGTTCTGGGTTTGAAATCTTAAACAACTTTGTTGAAAGCAGGTTTAGATTTTCTTCTGCAGAAAAAAGGAAATAGAGATTTATCCACTTTCATCCTCCTGCCTAATCAATTCCTCTTACTTGGATGGCACATCCCAACCAACAGCTCTCAGTGCCAGAAACCCTTTTAAAGAAAATGCAGGGGAAAAAACCCACACACTTTAGTACATTGATTCACAGATATTTTCAGTTCATTATGAGCTCACAATATCTGTGGAAATCATGCAGTGTCTGATCTGCCATAATGCAGAAAAACCCATCTTCATCTCAACCAAAAAACCTTCCTAATCATTTATAATGTTGGGCCAAGCAGACTTAAAATTCTGTAACCTCTCTAAAAATGGTAACCTAAAAAAAGAGGAAATAAAATTAGTCTATTATTTATTAGAGCTGTCCTACCACCACTGTAACCAAAGTGGCAACCTCCTTAAAGTGTAGGCAAATAACTGGGGAAAGCAACACCCTGCAATGCTGCAGTTAGATTTGCCAGAGGCTGTTTGCCAGAATCCACAGGGAAATTAAGGAGAAGCCTGCTACAAAGAAACTGACAGCACTGTCAATACTTTGAAGGACAAATTGCTTTTAGACTCACCTGAAAGGTTGGTTGTTAACACTGGCTCTGTCATGTTTCCACAATAAGCACAAAGCAAGGCACAGGATCTGTGGAGTGGAACCAGTGGTACAGTGCAAGCAGTCCAGGTCCTGCAGACCAAACACCCACTGACAGCTGAAGGATCTTCCAGGGCAATTTTCCTGTAAAAAAGTCCATCCTGCTTCCTAAGACTACTCCATGATGGAAATCTAAGCACTGGAAGCACAGAGTACCATGAGATTTGCTTGCAACACACTCCCCCCTGCAAACAAAAGCACTTGCACAGATGCACCCAGAGGTTACAACACAGCTGCACGTGGTCAGGCACTCACAGGGATCCTTCTCACACACAGCAGCTCAAACAGAACCGAACTGAACTGTGGCCTCACACACCTTTCTGCTTACACTGTTCAATCACAGGTCGTCAATACCTGAAAGGTTATCAGAACCAAGCACCACGTCCTGTTTTGGCAGTAAGATACTAAACATCCTTGGTAGTACAGTCCAAGGTACAATGAACACACACAAAGCTGCTCATAGCCTACATGATCACTGTTTCACTCTAAAACACTCCAAATCCTAGACAAACTACAAAAGAAAAGAAAACATAAAAAAGCACTACGTAAAACCGACCTAAAGATCTTGTTTGGGAACTGATATTCAAAGCCAGTATCTCATTTTTAGTCTCTTTCTCAATAAATCCTGCCCAACCACAGGCCAGGGATAATCTGCAAAGTATTCCCAACACCTTGTCCCAATTTCAACTTTTTTAAATCAACCATAATAAAAAAACTGGACAATTAAAAGATGTTTGTAAAATGCGACCAAAGAAAACTTCCAGGGGAGGTGAAGTTTCTTTAAGCCATTTCCTATTTGATTGCCAATTTAAAGTTCAGAATTCTCTGGTCCTGACGAATTATCCAACTCCACCAATCCTCACACCTCCAGAACTGATGTCTCACACAACTGATGAAGCAATGTTTCAGTGCAGCCAGCCAGTAACACCCATTAGCAGGATCTTAATTTCCCATGTTCGGTAGGAGTGATGTTCTAAAGAAAAATAATCTTTCCGGCTGCTTTCACTGGAAAATGAACACTACCCTCTTCCCAGTCTCCGTGGGGAGAACGCCTGAACACCTGTGAGCTGTTCAGAATACGGCTGCCATCTAGGAGCAGAGCAGAGGAAATGCAGAGAAATCTCAAGCCAAAATTTGAACTGTGAGCCCACTTGATAGTCAGACATGCCATTACACAAAGCTATAAACACTGAAAGCACAGATCTTTGGGGGGAAAAAATGGAAAAGAAGTGGCAGAAAGGAGAACTTGTTAAAAGGTGGTTTTCAAACAGACAGTTCCCAATACAATCCTAAACTATTTGGTTCACAACACAGTTTATCCAGTCAGGCAAGGCACCATGTACAGAGGTGCAGTGGTATTTCACTTTATCTTCTTTTGTTCATTAAAAACTGCAGCCTAATTAACTTTTTCTGAAAGACTATTTTTCCATGTGAGGTTGTAGGCTACAAAAAAATGCAGTGAAACAAATGAAGTCAGCCTGAACCACAATGACAGTCAAAGGCAGAACCTAAAATCTTACCCTGAAACTAGAGTCACAAAAAACCTTCACGTAAGCAACTTCCTGAAGCCTTACATATTTATTCTTGCTTCTCAGAAACTATGCAGTTTCCAAGCAAGGCAGAGCTGCAGTACATAGAATTTTACTCTTTCATCATTCAGCTGTCACTGGCTTTATTTTAGTTTCATAGACCAAGAACAAATACAATTTACAATTATAATCTACAGTGATTTGCCAGTGTTTCATCCATGGATCATCTCTAACACACAAAAGGAAGAGCTCTTGAGATCCATCGTGTCGATGCCTATTTTGTACAAGGATGGCACTTTCCAGCTCAGTTACTGAACACAGTCCAAGAAATGTGTCTTGGCACACCACAGTTACCAGGGCTTTTGGAAGAGGCCAAAATGTCCTGTCTATCCAGGGAAGAATGGCTTGTTTCTGGTTAGTGGGAAGAGAAAGTCAGGTTTCTTGCTTTGCCAGATCCCCTGGCAAAGACCCGCTCCCTCCCTAGGGTGTTTCCAAGGCCACCTGCTTCCATCACAGCATTCTCAAAGAAACTGGAAGCCATCAGGTGAAGGAAAGTAGCAAGAGGGTATGTGGGAGATGACAGAAGAGACCTGGGGAATACAAAGAAAAATACAGAACTAGAACTCAACCACTGTTTCAGGGAAGCCTCCACCAATGAAGCGGAAAAATGGCCTTGCACATTTGAGAGGTATGAATGTGGCTTTTGAAAGTACTGAGTAGAAAAGGCACCAATCTAAATATAGAAGTTAGCTTACAGTTCTGTCTCATCCAACATTATCTTTGGTCCTGTAACCAGTGTAACCAATCCCACGTGCAGGAGCAAAAAGAGATAGAAAGCTGTAGGAAAGCAGGTCAGAGCAGCAAGGGGACTGCCTTGGCAGCTCACTCTGTCCCTTCCTTACACAGCACATCCCATCCCAGCAGCAGAAGCAACACCAGCCTGATCACACCCTTAAGTCAAAACTTCCCTTTTGTCACTGGGACTTGAACAACTTACCGTGCAAACATATTCTCTGTCCTTAAGAGTGACTCATCTGTCCTTGCCACTGGTATGTATGACAGGCTACAGTTCTGGGAAGCACAAGTACAATGATGCAGAGAAGCAGGTCTTGTATTTGCAATTTCTCATTTACTGGAATAAAGACAAATGTGGTTTAGTGGCTTAAGCACATTTCCACACCACCTCTCTCATCCAGTGTTAATAAGGATGCAAATTCTTCTTTAGGAGTTAAGAAGAGAAAACCACTTTCCATGCTTCCTGCTTTTACTTACAGTTTGCATTTGATCAGTGCCTTCTGGCTTAACTTGAAGCTATCAGGGCTCCTTCTGTTAATCAGTAACTAATAAACAGCCAGCATTTGATAGTCCAGCTTTATTAATAAACATCTTGGCTTCCACCCAGACATCAGTTCTGTAGCTGAACCTCATTAGGCAATTCTCATTACTCAATGGGATATTGAAAAGCACCAGTAACACTGAAGAAAAAGACATTTAGTTGCATTCCCCCTCCTAGAACAGAGCAAATGAAAGGTGACTAAACCCCAGTGTGTCAGGTTTTATGAATGTAATTATCTCCTACACCTCCTCCCTCAGGATTTTACACAGCTTGAGGCTTTGGGGTTTTTTCTTGGTAAAATAAAGCCCCCATATAGTTACTAATGAAGAGTTTTGGCTGAAATTGCACTATAGCACTTTAAGGAAGACTACTTTGACTTTGTTGAATGTCTTCCCCAGAACTATTTCTATCAAAACAGCTCATTTTCACACACTCAGGTAGACTTTGCTTTGGTATTTACAGTCAGCAATCCAAACACAATACCAGTAAGAATTATGCTTTTAAAAGACAGACAAAAAAAGCTACGGGGGGTAAAAGGAACTACCACATCCTCATGTTCTGGAAATACCAGACACAGGATGCCAACTGCAGATCTGCATTTCTGATGTCTCCTCTCCCTCTCCAGTAAAGAAAGGGCCAAAACAGTGTACAGGACAAGAACTTAACAGCTGCACAAGGCAGATACTCAGCAAATAATTGCTACAAAACAAGTGCTTGGCTCTCAAACTTCAGGAGTCTGACCCCCAAAGTATATGATTTTAAATAAACAACTCTATGGAGCAAAAAATTATTTTCTAGAGACAATGAATAAAAATATGAAGTTATCTAACAAAATTATCCTCCCAAATTAAACCACTTTAATTTTCTTCCTACCAGACCTATTAAAAATGTAAAACTGAAGTCATACCTAGGATGAATACCAGATTTGTAAGAGGATTAAAACCAACACAACCTGAATATCACAAATGTACTTAATTCTCAGTTCAATAAAATACTGGAATAGCGATTTATTAAAAAGTTATGTGAACTGTACATACATAAACTGCAATATAGCTGAAAAATCTGAAATAGATAATTTTAAAGGAAAACCATTTATTTCTGAAAATATTTAAAATATTGCATTTCTGGCAGCAAATTCAAAAGAAGTGCTCTGGAATGGGTGCAGTCTCTCTGTGCATTTGCCTAGCATTTGTCTTCAAGGTGTGAAACATATCTGCTTTCTCATTTTTCACAGCACAATCTTGTAACCACTTTTTTTCTGACTTGTGGAGACAGAATTCCATTTCCAAGAACAGGAGTAGAATTTTAACAGAAAATGCTATGTCCTTGCTGGTGCAGACAACACACTTTCCGAGAGTCCACGGCACCTTGGAAATCTGCTAGCCATCCTGCATAAAACTGCATCAGATTGTGCTCACAAGTTAGAGAATAAGTCTTTGATTGATAATTTTTCTGTTTATTTCCGCCAAGGCCACTGAAAATACGAAGGCCTTTTCATCTGAAAGGTTAGCATACATGTCAACTTCTTTTTCTTGTTTCTCTGTAGAAGAAAAAAAAGTCACTATTAGAAGCTTTTTCCATTATTTGAAGTTAATGCAAATCACACAGAAATTAATAAATGATGTGAAGTGTGGAATTGAAGTTAGACAATCAACTCCTATGCACAGAGGGAGTGAGAAAGAAGAGGAAGTAATGGAGGCACACAAAGGTGCTGGAAGAATCACAAAATGAATCAGCCAAAAGCATGACTGAATTTCTCTTCTTTAACCATGAAGGAAGAACAAGTTTTTAACATAAACAAGTATTCAAGTGCTCCTTCAGGGTTTTTTTTTTTTGCTTTTAGTGGTTTGTGTTTTTTCCTTTTACATAACCACCTCCCATCCAAAAAACACAATTATTTTACAATATCCTCATTAAACACAAGATTTGCCCCCTTAGTTTACAATTACACAAAAGGAACCCGAGAGTTTAATGACAGTGTCAAAGGCCAAAGAGCAGATACTTGGATGAAGTCAGACTCCAAATTTATCATCATGCACATTTCTGGACTTTCTACAGACATTCCATCTTACCCCAGCTGCACAACAATGCTAGCACCTCACTGAGCAACTCAAAGCCCATGAGTTCCCTGTGCTGATGCTGGCTTGCTTCAGTGCCACAGATACACAACAGGAAGCCACCAAAAAGTTTCCATACTGCAGTGCTCAAATAAACTAAGTTACACTGCAAAAATTCGTCAAATAATACAATTTGAGAAATACCACTTTCATAAATACCACCTCCTCCAGATCATGACTAGTTCTATCCCAATTTAGCTAGCCACAGGTACCTGACGCAAATTAAGAAAAGAAAGCCAACAAAGGAACAGTTTTGTCAGCAGAAGACCAGGCTTGTAGACAGAAGGAAGAGAGAAGTACATTCAGAGCTTTCAGCTGTGGAACTCCATCTCCAATCCAGCTTCCACAGTGGCCTGGACTCATTTACAGTCACAACACAAAGCTCACCTGAGAGAGCCCCCTGTCTCACTAACACAGTCACACACCTCCACGCCCTGGCAGACGCTGCACCCAACCTAGCAGGGCAAGGACAAAGAAAAGGCAGCACTGGAAAATAAACCACCATCAGGAAAAAAGATCCCAGCATCTCCTACCTCCACCTACCCACAGGGTTATCCTCCAGGGAGCTCAAATTTGTAACAGTGCTTTTAGATTTGGCTTCACATTTGTGTTACAGCTAGGCAGACAATTCCAGCAGACTGCCTTCCGTGTGAAATCAAGAGCTGGTGTCCAACAACTAAGGGGCAGAAGCTCCAAAATCCTTTAGCCCCGTGTTCTGATGTAATACTGCTATAGAAACAGCAGAAACTGGTTTTTTTGCTGACTTCCTGGCTACACAAGGCAATATCCTCTAGTGTATTGAGTTTGAAAGGAGTTTAAAAGCGAGTTTTGCTGCCAGTCCTACCCCACAGTTAAAAGACAAATCAGCTTGTGTGTACACTCTGGATTGCTCCACTTCCTCCCTCCCTCTCACCATTTAAAAATTAACAATGCTGGGAGTTGTTCTCAGCACAGATACTACACACTGGTTATTCCACATTAACCTTTTCTATTTTCATATCTAAGCCCCACCCCTTGTTTCACACTTCCTGATCCAAACGAATCCAGCCACAACTTGAACATATCAGCACCCAGCAAAATTAAAAATACTCCCCCTGCACCACGCCCTGCTCGCTGTTAACAGACTGTGGACTTCAGTTTCCCTTCCTCCCTGTTCTCCCAGTTCAGCCTTACTCTGAGACTTCAGCTTACCTGAAATCTTCATATCAAAGAGTATGAGGGATTAACACAGGTGTGCAAGCTTCATGCACCCTCAGGATAATTGTAGTTCTCATCAGTAACAAGTGAAGAGCTCACACCTGCATGACATTTTATCCTACACTACTCATAGGATACCACAGCTTCCACACACACTCCAAAAACTTTCCACTTCAGTCTTATCTGAGAGTATTTTTGACTCACTCTTCTATTATGAGCAAAAGAAAAATAGTATTGTGCTTCTACAACACAGTAAGATATTAAAAAGTAGGGGCGTTGCTATACAACTGAGAGGCTATTTAGGCAAAAATAGTTTTTCTGGATCACATATCTTGCATGCCCAGATCTCCTGCAGCCCTTAAAGCAGTGATTATGTATAAATCACACATGGACCTCCCCCCTCACAAATTTTGTATGGATTCATTATTCAAGGTAGCAACTTCCTTCAAATACACACACTGGGCAAGCAAATGTGTGAGTAATGCAATTGGAAATTACTGGAAAAAGAAAACTTGCATCAAGCAAATGTATTTAGCTTAAGTTTTATCAGGATACTGGAATGTATGTATACCTTTATGAAGATTTGGCTTGCTAAGTAACAAATCTGTTTTAGCAAGCCTACTACTCTTACTGAGACTTTCCTGCTTATCTTGCTATTCTTTCAGAATAACCACTTCCTCCAGTATAGAAGGGTTTTTGTTTGCTTTAATACAATCAGGGTTATTACCCAGATAACAAGGCAACCTGGGAACCAGTCTAGCTGTGTGCCACAGTCCCACACAAAGAACACACCTCCACAACAAAATCTGAGTCAAATTATTATGGAGTATTTGTAGTTTCAAAATACACTGTAGTGCATTTGACAATGAAATCAAGTGAAAATTTTGACGAGCCAAGGCTGCAGGGAGAAGTTCCTGTTTTCCAGGGTCATCACAAGGCTGTGAAACACATGATAGGATAATTTTCTGGGTCCCAGTACTGCCATATCCCCTCAATCTACATCTGCTTCCTCCTTCCTCCCCCTCCATTCCTTCTTGCTAAATCTGCAGGAAAAATAGCTTGTTTTAAAAAGCCTTTCTGCTTATTCTATTCTTCTTAATTGCTGCAGCTCTTTGCTCTAATGTGAGCCAGTCACGAAGGACACAAAAGAACCAAAGGCACAGATGTAACTGGGAACAAGCAACTGTGTATGGAATTGCAGGACAAGCAAGGAAGCAAAGCTACAGATGTCATCAGAGTCTTCAGGAAGGAAATTTTCACAGCTGGATGGTCTTCAAATGTACAAATAACCTGTTCTTCCATGTTAATACAACTGAGGTGCTTTCTGTCTGCTTGTTTTTCATCTACAGATGCATTAGGAACCAAATATTTAAACACCCGTGCAAGCAGTGGCCTCTTCTCAAGTCTTTGGGGCAAAAGCACAACCTCGAGTGGCACGTAACACATACCCAAAATATCCTCAAGACATACAACAGGCAAGGAAACAAGATGCTGACATCTTGCACTCTAGAGTCAACTTTAACACACACAGACTGCTACCAGGACTGGCAACCACTCACACAAAAACCACCTTAACTATAGCAGAATTACAGTTGCTTAATATACACAAACAACACTACCAAGCAGCACATGTGGTAAAGGAATATTTCTAAAATTCCTGCTAATTACTCCACACACAGTAGTTTCAATTTTGTAAGCAACTTGAAAAGGGAGAGGTCAATGTTAACTTGTTTTAGTAATTACTTACAAAAGGATGAGTTCCCTGCTGAACAGCATGGCTATTTTTATAGCCATGACAGCCTTATATACCTTTTTTTTTTAAATCTGCCTGATAATCATCACAGTGGTCTACACACACTAGAGTCTGACACAACCAGAAGTAAGAAAATACTCTAAGCCTCCTTACTCCTGAACAGTAAGATGAGCTGCACTGGGACAAAGACAATGACAAATGGGTGTGAGCCAAACCCCTGCACAAGAGGCTGAGGAAGAAACAGCCATCACAGGATCAAGAAAAAGGGATGGTAAAAACAGCACAAGAAGATGAAGGCAATCTTATCAAGAGTCAACTTTAAGAAAACACCAAGAAAAGGCACACCACACACACCCTTAGGCAAAGATCCCACTACATCCAGATCTCCAGTCTTCTACCTCAAAGCACTGCAGCCCTGTCACACTTTGGAGTTTGCAGCAAGAGCTTAGAAACGTTCAGCCTAGTTCTGGATAGGAAAGTGTGTTCTCTAAATATCCCTCCTGCTGTCAAATTATTGCTTTTTGGAAACTATAAAATATGTCTTAAGAAAATGGATCTTTTCCTTTGGTTGCTTAGGTTGCTTTCCTCTTTGTCAGGGGACAGAAAAGATTCACTTTTATAGGGGAACCCAACCAGCTGGCTGGAATTTTAAACCCAAGGCTGTTTGTGAACTGGACTGGCAGTTAAATGCCTAGAAAGGATCCTAAAGCTACCAGACAAGGTCCAGCTTGGGTCTGTAACAAATAGGGAAGCCACACACATCAGTAAGTCATATGCAATAGTGACGAGATTAGAAACTACACAAAGTGCATTTCTATTACAGTAAAACAATTGCCATCTGGAAAATATACAGAAATGAAATTCCACCTCATCTTCCTGCACTGAAAGCACTAAAAAACCCCCAGCAAATCCAAATTTACGCTTGGTTTTTTACATGAAAGAAACATGAAGAAACAGATTTACATTAAATAGCAGAGATATCAAAATTGCTTTTGAGAAGTCAGAAATCAAAGGAATTTTCAACATGATTAACACCCTATTTTTTTTAAGGTAGAAAGGAAGAAATACTTGCATTTCTGTGATATGCCACATGGTATATTTCAAGACTTCAGGAGTTTTAGGAACAATATCTGCTGAATATTTGTATGAAGTCTTGTTATTCCCCTTTTATCTGCCTTCCAACCTTCTGAAGCCCGTGCTAAATTTTGGATTCATAAATCAGGTCTAAAATTACTATCTCCAAAAACACAGCTAGCAAATGCAGTGTCAACAGGCTCTTAAATAAGAGGAACCCTACGTGAGAGTTACATTCTTGAGGGCTTCTAGAATTACTCTAGTTAAGTGACAGCCTCTTTACTGTATAATGATAAAAACAGGTCACCAAGGAACTTGAACAGGCAAGGAGGCATTCTTTCCTCCAGAAACAGTGGACCAAAATTCAGGTCCTAGCAGTGACTCAACACGCCCTTTTTACTTTGGCCCTCCAAAAGGTTTCAAGAAACTTTTAAAGTAATGCAGTCATCCTACTCCCCTCTCTGACAAAAGCTACCATTTATGGTTTGTCCTTGTGATACAGAGCAGCAGCACCTCAACAAAAAAAAAAAAAAAACTAAAAAACTTATTTAACACTTCAGTCCAGTGACTTTCAACCTACATGTTGAAACCTGATAGAGTAGCTAAAAATACAGATTTAGATCTTTGTAGTTAGTTTCATCAGACACTGAAACATAAAACCAGAGGTCCCTACACATGCAAATCAGTCCCTTCCCCACATTAAGGTATCAGGTACTGGCTGAACTAGTCTAGTTAAATGGTTGGAACGGTATAAATGTTTACTGATTAAAGAAGACACAAACAGAAAATCCAACAAACAGATTTCTCCAGCTCTCATACCTCTTTCCTCCTCGTGCTTTTTCGCTGAGGCACTCTTAGGTCTTCCTCTTCCTCGTCTGCTATGATCTGAATGGCTGTTAGACCTGGATCTTTTTCGGTTTTCTAAGTCTTTATTTACTGCAGAATTTATCTTCTCCCGCTTAACTCTCTCTGTCCGCCTCCTTTTGGCCTCACTCTTGTTTTCTGTGCAAATGAACAGAAATGGCATGATCCAGGGTAGTTTTCACCTTTGTTCCTAATTTACTCTTAATGCTTACCCCACCCTACCAACCTTTTCCTTTAACGTGGTCAGATACCTACACTGTACAGAACACTTGCATCTGCACGATATCCATGCAGAAACTGAGGTGCCAGATCCAGAAAGACACCTCACTTCTGGATTCCAAGGATCAACCCTTTAGTTACACCAAAAGCATTCTGGAGCAGGAGATGTTTGCTGGTACACAGGAAGCTGTTTCCCAAATAAGATGGGAACACAAACTGCACACATCACAGCCTTTAAGACACCCCACTGTACCTGTTCCACTAGCAAAAGTTTATCACACAGAAACACCACAGCACCTGGGCTTCTTATGACACCAACAGGGAAATCATTGCTGCTGCTCAAACAAATCAAATGCTGAGCCAACAGCGCTGCCAGTAAACACCACAAAACACAGAGTACACGTCCTACCACATCCAACCTGTGACAAGGCTCCTCATGCTCACTGCTGAGCAGGTGTATTGTTTTCCCACACACCAAAGTCATTAAAAGAAAGGAGTATTTACATGAGTTTTATCTGGAAGTTCAGTATGAAGTAATGAGCTTGGGTACAGTCACCACAGCACACTCATGGTTTAGCTGCACGCTTGGAAGGCTGCAGCACCACTCCACAGTAGCTGTGCTGCTGAAAATACTGGAACATTTTCTAAAAGAAGCTGTGGTTACCTTAGGAGCACAATATAAACCTACAGTCTCCTAGTGTAGCTCTCTGGGGAACTGGTTTCCTTTGGCTGCAGTTGTCCCACTAATCTTGTACAGACACGGGGTACAAGCTGTACAGCAGGGTGCAGTCAGTGCTGCATTTCACAGTGTCACAGCCAGGGTCAGGTAGCAGGGGAACCTCTTCAGACCCTGTCCAGGCCCTGCTCACACAGAGCCACCCACAGCCAGCTGCCCAGGACCATGTCCAGAAGGTTTCTGAGTACCTCCAAGGATGGAGACTCCACAACCTCTGGGACAACCTTTGCCAGTGCTTGGTCACTCTCACAGCAGAAAGCTGCTTGCACTTCAGAGCTTCTCTCCAGCAGGATGACTCCCAGCATATATTCATTTTGCCTCCCCTGGTGCATTTCCTCTGTACAAAGCTGAATTATACAACCAGATTATGGCCTCCAGCTTCTTTAGTAACTACTTTATCAGAAAAGCAGGAAGAGGAAAGAAAATTGACCAACACTTCCAGTCTACCACAGACATTTCTTAACCTCCTCCACCTTAAAAGTTCAGTTGTCAGCATGATGCCATCTAATTCCTAAAAGTGGTAATCTACAGCTATCCTTCAAAACATTGATACAAAACATCAAATAATTGACTTCCATTTTGCAGGTCTGATAGATCACTTTAAAAAGTAGATATCATAGGTCAGATATCTGTTGGGTTTGGGTCATGTTTTTTTGGGTTTTTTAAATATATATCTTCCCTGTCATGTTCTTTTTCTGACTAATTCCTACTACTGGAGGAAGTGATAGAAATGAACACAAGGAGAATGCTATTCATACCAGAAAGCACATTCAACTGACTTCTTACTGTGTCCATCAACAAAAGACACACAAGTTAGGCACAAAAAAAGCACTATTTAATTTCATCGTGGAGAGAAAAGCAAGATCCACCCAGTTTTAGATTAAACATTATGACCAATTTTTTATTTTCAGAAAAGCCAGCTTCAATCAGCATGTGCTCTGAAATCAGATCCTTTTGGGACCTCTACTCATTTAGCTTCAAAACAGGATTAACACAAAGCATTCAGGAAGGGGTTATTTTGCATAGTGATCAATGTGTGCAGCTAGAACATACACTGAATAAATGCCAACATCACGAGTACAAAGGAAGACTGAAAACCCCAGCTTTCCTCCTCTCCTCAAAATTCAAGAGAAATTAACATATTCGAAGTCTACCATGCACGAATTCAAGGGAAAGTGAACTGACAACACTCAATTTACACAGACTATCTTCTGCCTCCAGGAAATAAGGGGAAAGAACTGCTGCTCCCTTCTCCCCCCTCTGCAAGCATTACCTGTGATGGGTGGTGATCTCTCAGCACGTTTAGCGTGCAAGAGTTTTCGACTGATAAATATGTAGCCACAGGGACATGATTTACACGCAACAGGAACCTGGGAAAACAAAAGACAGATTTTTCAGGTAATTTCAAATTAGGACAAAACTCCTGTCCCATGAAAAAAACCATAGTAGCTCACATTTTGTCCCCAGAGATAACTCTTCAAACTCAGTCTGTACTGCAAACTACAGCCTGTCTTGTTACTGTATTTGAACATAATAAAACCAGATTCTGCTGTAAATCACTCACCAAGCCTTTTCTTTATGCAGTTGTTAAAAATCAGGCTTGAAAGGTACAGCTGTTATGATTGCTTTGCACTGCTTTTCTCCAGACTGACAGGAAGGGGGTGGGGGAAAGCAGAGAGCATTAAAGGAAGGCTGAATTAAAATAGAATTACAATTTCTCTTCAGTGCTCTCAAATATCAGCAGTCAAATCAGTCAGACATTTCCAGTTTTGCTTCCTCTACTGACTCGTAAGAAAAATAATTATGAGTTAGAACCGTCGGTGCATTGTGAATGCATTCACTTTCAGCAGCATTTGAAAGCAGCTCCTTTAGAGGAGCAGCTTTAGAGGCACAATGGAGCCTGAAGCAAAACAGATGCATTTGCAGCACACTCTGCTCCAGCGCTGCAGACAAGGCCGGATGGGTACAGAAGGACCCCGTTAATTCAAAATGCAAATAACCCAGCCCAGCCAGGCAAGAACGGACTGCAGGCCCAGGAGTTTGAGAGAATACGGGGCCTCTGATCAGCTAAAGCAGGCAGCAGCAGTATGCTCCCCCAGAAAATAACAATGTAAAACAAGAAATGCCATATTTAATACAAAAATAACAAAAACCTACTCAGAGCAATGTAAAAAAAGCAACACTGATAAATTAGAGCACTCATTACCTGAGTGACAAAATCTTTTGAGATTTTTTACAGTAGTAAGGCATACACCATATTGCTTTGATTAGGTTTGAGACTGAAAACACAAATCAAAGCAAGTTTAGGCAGAGATCTGGAAGAGATTAAACAACACACATTAAAGTGGAGTCATGCTGAAGCATGATAGTGGGGGGAAAAAGGCAGGAGGCAATTTCTCAAATGTATTTCTTTAAGACAGGTCACTACAAGTTTGCCGATGTCCACCGAAACAAACAGGAGCACAGAACCACAACTGCCTCCTCAATTTAACCAGACATGGAGAAGAACCAAGTTCCAAAGTTCTACTGACTAAAAAAACCCTGCCAAATTAGTACGTGAATTTGTAAAGCGGAACTTAACTGCTACTTAGAATAAACAAATTTTGTTTTCTGTAGAACATCTGAACTCCTGCACTTCACCCTACAAAAATCTTAAAGATAGACCTTTTGACACAGGTTTTGCAGAACTAGAGATTTTAACTCCCTTTATGGAGACACTGACATCATAAAAATGAGTCCAACAGAGGTTCACTGAACTTTAAAGGTCAGAATTTCGCAGCCTTGTGCGCATGTTTGTGTCCTTGTTCATATGTCAGTGTAACAGTGCTAAAAGCCTCAGTACGTGCAGATAATTTGTGTGTGTTCTTAAGGGGATAGAGAATTCCAGCTAAATACATTTCTGAACACTTGGGTCTCTCCAATAATTACCTTTCCAGGCTTGGCCTAAAAAAAAAAAAATGAAAAAAAAGAGAAAACAACCCACTTTGGCAAAGCCACCCCAGGGGATTGGAACAGAGTCAGTATTTTTAACGAACTCAAGTGTGTTTAACAGAACAATACTGTTCTCGTGTTACAGGTTTAGCACGCAGGGGTGTGCACCATTTGAGGGTGGGGGGCCCGGGGGAAAGGGTTTATCACTGAAACCTATCAGTTATCCTTCGAAGACCCACACTGATAACATCCTGCAACATAGCTGAGGCAACAGAGTCCTGAACACTATTTCAGGCTCTAACATTTTCTGAACAAAAAGGAAATTTTCTCATACAAGACATTTTACCTGATGCTAAATTAAGAAGTGATAATTATTTCCTCAGATTGACTGCAAGTCCTTCAGGCTCCCCAGTTTAATGGAGCTGTGCTTTGATTGTGAAAATATTGAAATATGATATATTACCTAAATTACAACAGAAAAATGTTTTGAAGTCTAAGAAGTGTTACTCAATATTTTGCTCCAATAATTGTGGCTGTCTAAATGTTTCCATGCATGCCACTTCTACTGAAAAAATCAGGAACAAATGCTAAGCCCTTGTCTGTGGAAGAATTTAAGAAACACCAGTACACGACATAATCAGTTAAAAATTTTATGAGAGTTTCCTCAAACTCTGCAAAGGGCTGAGTTGTACTGGAGGTCTTAGTTTCTTGCTCTCTCTAAAATATTTGGCAGTGGAAAACAAGGTCCTATGAGCAATGTGTGCCAGGGCAGGACATTTAAGCACATAAAATCCATGAAAGCTATAGAAGAGTTTGTAACAGAAAATCTATACTGACAAACGCTAAAACGCATGATATGCATTTAAGTGCAGAACAAAGTAACAGTTTTCACCTCAGCTTAAAAAGCCTATTTATAGTTGGTAGTTTGACATTCATTACACTAACTGAAAAAAACCCAAAACACACAAAAACACCACCATTCTTATATGACTTCTCCCTCGTTTTCGTTTCTCCTTTCACCAACTGAATAACCAGAACTTGGCAGACGATTTCTTTCTCAGAAACAGTATTTCAGTGACGTGCTGAACGTGCATTTGCAGCGCTTGATCTGTTGGTTAAAACATGAAAGGACGCCCACACACAGCTCAGCACTCCCCACTGTGCCAGAATGAGTAGGAATACTGTAAAAACCATGCAAGTCAGAACAAAAAACGTGGGTTTTTTTTTCAAAGCTATCCAAGCAGAGAAAAATTATATGAAGCTACTTATTTTTTTCTACGTATGGCCAAACCAGCGAACAGGGGTGACTTTGCGGGGTCATAGAAGAGCGCCGATGTCCCCGGAGCGCATGTGACAGGCGCTGCCCCTCGGCCGAGCCCCACGGCCGCCGCCGCAGCGCCGGGCCATTGTTCGGAGCTCCGCCGAGCCAACTCGCCCGCTTCAGCCCTCGCATCGCCCCAGCACATGGGGACGAGCTCCCGACACGGCAGCGGAGCAGAGCAGCCGCTCGTGTGAGCAGCTCCATTTTGTGCGCACAAGGAACCCGCAGCGGGACACGAAGGGCTCAGGGGGCACTCGGGAACCGGGCACACATCGCACCAAAGCTCCCGATTCCGCTGCTTCCGAATCACCCCGTGAGAAAACAACACCTCTGAGCCCTCTCCCGCCCAGCCCTGGGCACACCGCTCATTCACAGGGCAAGCTGCATTATATAAATCACCCGGTTCATTGTATTTTTAACAGATCGCACCGTTACTAAACAACAGCGGCACATAAACAAGAGGTTCTTCAGTCGCGCAGAAATCCCTCAGCACAATACAATTACTCCACTGCCCTGCCAGAGGGACGCGGTGCTCAACCCACATTCCATGCAGAAGCTGCAAAGACAACAACCATTTAGCTCACACAAACACCGCCTGGCCGCCGCACGGAACCGGCCCGCCCGCTCCGCCCTGCGCCGCGCCGGCAGCCCCTCACCTGCTGGTCGCACTCGGGGCAGGACTTGGTGGCCATCTTCACTTTCTTGGCCCTACTGGAGGACATGCTCGCTGCTGCGGTGGCTGGGCTGACACGGCCGCGGCCGGAGAGCCCGCCCCGGGAGGAGCCGGCGGGAGGAGCGGGAGCGAGGAGGTGGAGTGAGGAGCCGGCGAGAGGAGCGGGAGGCGGCGGCCAGAGGAGGAGGTGGCGGCCAGAGGAGGAGGAAGGAGGTGGCGGCCAGAGGAGGAGGAGGAGGAAGGAGAGGGAGGTGGCGGGAGGAGGAGGTGGCGGGAGGAGCCCCGCGCGCCCCCGGCGGAGGACAAGCCCCGCCCAGCCCCGCGCGCGCGAGCGGAGCCCCCTGGCGGCCGCGCTGGGAATGGCCCGGGGGCCGGGGGAGCGGGAAAGGCGGGGGGAGCGGGAATGAGGGAGCCTGACTGACATGTCCCTGCTGTCAGGAAACACCAAAAACCGCTTCTCTGGCTTCCATCTCGCTTCAGAGAAAGACAAGACCACGGCAGAGGGGAATGTTTATCCCCGGCTGCACCGGTGCCTTGGGGAGCCTGGTGGTCCGAGGGCGAGGTGTCTGGTCATGCCTCTCAGTGTGGTGATGCTCACAAATGGGATGTTTTCGAGCGCAATGTCCTCAGACAACAGTGTGCTAATGGCAGACCACTATCACGACCAGAGCAGCAGGAACAGCTGTCTCAGCAGCGCCTGAATTTCTGACACATAAATTGCATTTATGTCCTAGCGAGTATCCTCCAGATTGTCACGCCAGCCCTCTCCATCCTTACTACCAATATGACAAATAAAGAATCAAACATCGTTTGCAATGTCCTCTCCTGTGCCAGTACAACCTGTTGATTTTTCCCCTCTTCCATGAGTCTGCCTTGAGCCTGTTTCCCACACAGGCCATGAGAACGTCCTGCTCTGTCCTTGAGAGCACTGTGGCTCCCACGTGTGTGGTGGTTTTTGGCTGTGTACACTGTACCAGACTGGCTCGTTTGCCCTTTTCCTTTCCTCCTCGGTATTTAAGTTATGACTCAGAGGGTGGATTTGTTTCCCTGTTCTCCCTGTGTATTTTTTTCCAGCCTATACCAGTCCATTGTTGCAGGTATTTCTCCAGAGATACACAAAGACAAGTTATTTTCCATATAAACTGTGACTGCTGCCAAAATGCATATGTGTTCTATGTAGGCACAACATCCAGATTTCATTCCTGAATCCAGAACAAATCCATGCAACCAGGACCTTGAGCTTGCATTTGGATTTTTAGATTTTTTTTTTCCTTAATTGATAAGGTCCAGAACAGCAAAACATAGAAAGATATTTGAGGAGGTATTATAGCAGCAGGGGGCTCTGCTGAGTACAGTAACAGTATCTAGTAAATAAATCAATGAATATACAAGAGCACTCACAGAGATATATGACAATACCCTGCTTTTCTTTGTAGAGCAAATAAAGTAGTCAGGGACAGCTGTTCAACTACTCCATTGAAAAGAAAAAAAAAAAAAGTTTTCCTTACTGAATGCAAACAAGATAGTTCCTAGATAGCTAGCAAACTGATTTACCAGATTTATTTTTCATGTTATTCTAATTTTTTAACATGTTAGTTTTGAGTTCTGAAAGTCTGAGTATTTATTTTATGAAATTTCAGAGGTTTAATCCAGCACTGAGATAAAAACAACAAATGCCATTTTAAGGGTACAGGTACTTTCTCTCTTAAGAGAATCGAGGCCATTTGCAAGACAAAGCCTCGTTTCAAATGTGTTTTACACCAATTTAAAATAGAAAATAAGAAAATTATGCAATTTCTCTATCTCATGAAAAGTTACACATGACTTTGTAAGTGACTGATGGCTTCTTTTCTTTGCTGTTGTCACCACAGACTCCAGCTGAGCTGAATGGTCTGAGATGTTTCCCCTGCCTGACACATAAACTGCCTGCACATGGCAGTACTTTGGTGTGCAACTATAATTTTACAAGGAAACAAAAAAATTCCCAAGTAGGAACAATTCATACATCAAATCCACCTTAGAGTGGGAGAGAGAAGCACTCCTGAGTTGTATTTCTGCTCAGCACTCCAGGCAATTTGGAAGCATTCTACTCTCCCACATTGTCCCCTGGGAGAGCTGACAGCCTTGGGCGCTGCCAGCCCCAGTGTGCTGGCAAAACACAGCAAATTGAGAAATTAAATTCCTAATGTGCGCTGCAACCTTGTGTCAAAAAGGTTATAAAACACATCCTGGTTAAGTAACAACTTCCTAATTAGTCAGCTATAGTCAGCAGGGGTATTATTCTTTCCACGGCCAAATACTATCTAGAGAATTCTATATCTAATTTATATCTAAAATACAAAATTAGGGTGTATGAGAGCAAAATTACAAATACTAGAAAGATATAGATGATAATATTTGCAATGTTATCATGAAGGAATTAATGTTGTAATGCGACAATATTCAACTGGCAAGAATAAATTACTGTATAAAATATACACTGTTGTACAGACAAGCTTCAATCCTATTTTATTATTCTGATTTTGCTAATAACAATGGTTTGCAGTACTTAATAACGTTACTGTGCTTCTCACCAGTAGATTTCTGGGCATCTGTAACCTGGGTTCCCTCTGAGTCCTTTTATAGGGAATCAAAGTCGTGCCTAACAAGTCCTTTGAGATCCCATTACTCTGAATTTGGGCAAGACCAACGTTTAAGTGGCACAAATGTTGGCTTTGTTCCCCAAGTACAGCTAAATATTGAGTGTTTCCCAATTACAAAGCATTTTTTAATTCACAGTGTGTTGTCAAGCATTGATGCCTCGGTTTCAGGAAGCCCAGGCTTAGGCTGGCTCCTGCCTTCAGCTCAGCTGAGCACATAAAAGGCCACAGCCTCAGATTTTAAAAAGAAGTTTTTCTTAAAATATCAATAATTTAAACTACTTAATAGCAGTAGCACCCACTGTTCCCTAAAAAAAGGCTTCCAACATTTTATTCTCACATACCAGGCCCTTTTTGTGGGAATTTTTTGAAAATCCACATGCTGCTCAGATCAGTTATGTTTCTACTAATAAATATAGTTTCACCAAAAGCTTACATTATATTCATAGAGCATCTTTTCAACTAATTCTTATGAAGAGAATTCAGTAGATTACTTTACACATTCCATCTGAGTTTGGTTTCGGAGTAGGAGGTTGGGCTTTTTTTTGTTGTTGTTTTTTTATCATGAGATAATGAGAGATGCTGAATATTAAGGTATGAAGTCACTCAACTGGCACTTTTGCAGTGGACTGCATTGAGCTTTACACCGAATCTTAAAGTTTTATGTTCAGTTTGAAGAACAGTAGAAACAGTAATTTCTCTGAAGATGCTCCTTATATTCTGAACTGCTACCATGAGTAGTAGTCCACAGGAAAAAAAGTCCTCCTTACTTGTACAACAGAGAATGCAGAAAGCCTTGCTCTTCTTGTCTGAATAAACCTAGTTTTCATAATGTGGTTTCCATTTACTTAGAGTGCTTAAAGATTCCTAATTATCATTAAAAACACTTTGGCATTTTAAGCTATTGAGAGCAGTTTTCTATCTAGTGTCTTTATTTCAATGAAACAGCAGCAGCAGAATGAATGCTCAGTTACCACATGTCATTATTGTAATCATGGGGTTTGAACCGTGCAACTATTCATGGCAAAGCAGCTTGTTGAAGGTCTGTCAGAATGGAAACATGTGACAGCTGTTATTCTGTTTATCACCCTTACTTCTCCAAGTCTCCATCTACTTTTCTATGTATTTATGCATTTGCTGCTGTTCTGTGTCTCTGGCTCGGCACCATCAACATGATATTCATTATTTTAGCTTCTTATAACTGCAAGAAAAGCAGCCTGTGTCTTTATGATTAAAGCTGGAATGTAACATGGAGATCAAAGAACCTTGGTAAGCAGCACTGTCCACCTTCAATGCCTGGTTTGTCTGAAACGTGTTCATATGATTTGCACATTCATTTAGGAACAACTTTGCCTCAACGTTGCAAGCTCATCCTACACTATTCACTTTCAGGAAAGCATCTGTATTAAAATAACCTTTGGAGATACATTTACCACGTGTAAAGAGAGAGATACTTTTCTCTAACAACACTTCATGCTGCATTTACCATGGAAAGGCTTTGTTTCATCCCATTTATTTCCTGTGTGCAATTCTAAGAAATTACCCAGAGTATTGAATTCCAGTTTTACATGTATTTATTCCAGTGTTTTACTAAAACCATTTTGGCTCTCGTCATTTGGCTCTGGCCAAGTGCACGTGCAGGTGTCATTCCAAGGCCTCATTCCAAGACTGCCCTGTGTTGCACACTAACCAAAAGCCTTAGAGATTTTCCATGCCAGGTCTGAGGGCTTACATGGACTGTCACTAATGCAAAAACAGAGATGTCAAGAGACCTGTACGTTTACTTGTGGGGGATCAATGGGAGACATGGGGGCAGTGCTGGCTGCACACTTTTTGCTACGCCAGCTCTTTCTGGGGGGCGGTTTGGGGGTGGAACAGCAGCATGTGGACCAAGAGCAAAGGTTAACGTGTGTCCTTCCCCCAGCAAAATTAGTGTTTCCCAATTACAATCCAAACTCTGATTTTTAATAGTCTGGGTAGCATTTCAACCTTGATTTCTAAGGAACTATGAAATACACTTGAATTAAGATAGCTGGGAGGTCTACTTGTATCCACTGAATGTAAATATTAGAATTTAAAATAATTTGATAATTTCAGATAAACTGATAAAAGTTTACCATAAAATTCAACCTGGTTTTGTGGTAAATCCAACATTGGCATGTCTTACCACAGCTTGAAATATTTTCTTCTGAATTACTTTTTATCAAACCTAGAGAAAAGGCACCATGACACTATCAATTATCAAACTGCCAGATTCAGAGAGCACTTGGCTTTCCAGATACATGACTGATGACAACTTTAAAAGCAAAGTGTCAAAACATACAGGCTCCAAAACATGACATTTCAAAAGTTAAAAAGGCTTAAAATATGGGAAAAAAAAAACCAGATGCAATGTCGTGGAACAGCTGCTGTGGCTTCAAGTAAACAAAAATGGACTTCTTGGAAGTTGAATTTCTAACAGAGCAGTCTATTGGGTCATTCTGTGGGTAGAATTTTGGAGCGAGGACAAGCAGGGTCAGAAATACTCTACGTGGCCTTCACAAACTGAACAGTAAACAAGAATAAGCTCTTAGTGAAATCAGTATAATGACTGGAAACAAAAAACAAATGAGTTTTCTGCACCACTTCAAGAGTGTTCCTTCAGCACAAAAAAAAAATCCATCTCTGTTATTTTGTTAACTGTGAATTGACTAAAATCCTCAAGCAGCAATTATTTTTAAATTAGGACAAAACAAGTGCTGAAAAATATTACACTTGAAATAGAATAAGGACTGGAGCAAATTAGTAGTGAAACTAAACACTGTGGCAAGCAGAAGCTTGTTAGAAAGAAGAAATAGCAAAGACAGAAAGAAGGCTCAAGACATAATTGTATGTAATGAAATAAAATCAAACACAGCAAAAACAGATTCCTTGCTCTTCATCAGCTGAGAAAAACACCGAAACAGAACCCAAGTCTCAAACCATCTAATTTAGGTGCCTAAAATTAGGAAGCTGGTTTGCCATATTCTAAGTGGTGAAAGAGAAAGTAAAAAGAAGGTTCTACAAAAACAATTCACAAATAAGGCTGATTTACAGCCCAGGCTCCCACTCAGGGAGGTAACATGAGGTCATAGGAATATTCCTGAGTGGTGAATGATCCCTTATTCCACTCTCTGAGCACAAACAAGGAGGCTCTTCTGGGCACCCAGGACGGGTAAAAAGGGCCTTCTCCTCCCCAGGGGAACAAGAAGGAGAGAGCATTTACCGCTTTCTCTCCTGAATTCTGCTGCTGCTGTATTTCATGGCAGACCTCCAGTCATTTGCTATGAAAGCTGAACTGAACCCGAGAGATAAAAACATTTTCATCATCTGGAAACAATGAGGAAACTGTGAAAGAGGACCGGCTTGTTCTCGAGGGAGGCAAGGATCAGGAGCAAACGCTCCCCTGGCAGAGTGACAGAACGAGGGAGGAGGCTCTGGCGTTCGTTCAGCCTCGCTGCCTGCCCGGCTCCAGAGCCGCTCTCCAGCAGCCCCGCAACAGGTGACCCACGGCAGACCCCGGGGCAGATCCCGGGGCAGATCCCGGGGCAGATCCCGGGGCAGATCCCAGCGCAGACCCCAGCTCCTCGCCGGCTGTGGAACCAGCGCAGGCGGCCCCGGCACCCACGGACAGAGCAGAGCCCGCCGGGGCAGCGCTGCGCTCTCACAGCACAGCAGGAAAGCACACCCAGACAAAGGGAGCGCTCTGTGCGCGGGCAGGAGGCGGCACCGCGGGCTCCGAGCGGCAGCGAGGCGCTCCCAGCACCGAGAACATTTGGCTCTGCCATTCCCTTAGGAAAATTCCCCCGGACTCGCCCAGACCCCGGCTCCCCCGGCATCTCCAGCAGCGGGAGCGCGCCCCGCCCTGCGGACACTGCGGGAGCGGCCCGGGGAGGCCTCTGGGTGCGGTAGTTCCCTGCCCATGACCTGATGCCGTGGGCAGGCGCAGCCGGGACTACAGCCCCCGCCAGGCAGCGCGCCCGCAGCCCGGCTGGTGCAATCACACCTTAGCACGCCCGGGGCCGGGGCCAGCGCCGGCTGGGAGAGGATGGGTTTGCCCGGGACTCTTCCAGAGCACTAGCGCGGGCTCTTCTGTCGGGGCCAGGGGGCTGCGGCGCTGTTCGGATGCAATGCTGGGATCTATCGCTCCTGTGGTGGCATCGCAACGCTGCAAGATCGGTTGCATCCATTGCAATTAAGTTCGCGGGATCTGGACATGAGAGGATCCAGCGTGTACGTGTAACTGTGCCAGCCCTTCGGCATTTCTCCCGACTGCACCTCCTGCTCGCGGGCATCTGACTAGCGCCCGGTTCCGACTACAGAATACAGCGATCCCCGGCGCCGGTGTCCTTAATCTGGCTTTGGGAAGTACCCGAACGAGCATGCAGCGGTTTGTGTTGGTTGCCAGGCAAGCTGCGGCACGGCTGTGCGGCCGCGGGCCGGGGGGCTGTCGGGGCGGAAGGACGGACATGGCTCTGCGCTGCGCCGCTTCGCTGGCGGCCGGGCGGCAGCCGCGGGGTCCCCGGCGGGAGGGGACGGTGCGCTGGAGCAGCGCTGCCAAGGCCTCCGCCGTGAAGATCAACGAGAAGGCGAGCAGGGAGAAGATCCTAACGCTGGAGTCCATGAACCCGCAAGTGAAGGCGGTGGAATACGCGGTGCGCGGCCCCATCGTTCTGAAAGCCGGGGAGATCGAGAAGGAGCTGCGGAAGGTGAGGCAGGGGCGGCGGGGCGGGGCGGGGGGCGGGGCTCGGCGGGGACGTGACACCCCGCGGGGCTGAGACGTGACCCTGTGGAAGCCTCGGGAAAGCGGGAGGCACCACGAGTGCCGCTGCAGTGCCTCCTACCAAGTTAAAAACTCTCGGAGCACGGCAGCTTTTTCCCCATCCCTTTGCAGCCCCGAGGCGCGGCCGGACGTGCTCCGAGCCTCCCGGCCCTGCTCTGCCCGGGCCGGCCCCGGCCCCGCTCCGCTGGAGCTCCCCCGGCCCCGCGCCCCTTCCCGCGGGAGGCGGCGGAGGAGCGGAACAAAGGAGCCCGCTGGCCGGCTACTGTTTATCTGCTGTCACTGCTGCCTAGGGCAGATACGGGACACCCCCATAAAGCAGTGTTTACATTTCTCCGGCCAGTTTGACCCTTTGCTGCAATCCCGTGTCCTTTGTGTTATACAAGGGGGTGAGTGACCAGCTTTCGTCATACTGATAGAGCGTTTAAGTCGTTCATGAGGGTTTTAGAGATACTGCCTTGGCCGGGCAGGGAGGCACCTGGCTCCGGACAGGTGAGCTGGCTCGGCGCTCCAGGCTCCGCTCCGCAGCCTCACACAGCGCTGGCTTGTCCAAGGAGATCACTGATAATGTGCTCCTTTTTTTTTTAGTTGCAGAAGTTGAGGTGCCTGAGAATAAACCTTCAGAGCACAAACCCTCAGTAACGCTGCCCAAAGTTGTAGGTGGTTGGTACTCTGGCGGGTCAGATAATAAAGCAGATCCTGAGGGTCTGGGCCGGTATGTGCTAAATAAAGGATCCGAATAATTCAGTGCTTATATTTTTTCTTCATATTCCTTCCTTATTCATTGAATATTGAAAAAAAAAATTTTTAAGCCCCTTAGCAATACAGACATGACTTCTTGCTTCTACTGCTCAAACCACAGCTTTCCCTCCCATCACAAGGACTCATTTTTGTTTTGAATAAAGCATCTGTCAGAGTAGTTTTTCTGTCACTGCTTTAGAGAGTTTTTCTAATATCTTACTACAGGTACTTCAAGACCATTTTCATTAGTTAATGTAAAGTGCTTTGAATAAAAAAGTGCTACAGCACTTCTAACCATAGGAGATTAATTCTCTGGTCTTCATGTTACTTGGTTCACCTTGTTTTAGGAGGTGAAGCATGTTTTCAGTTCACTGTAGCATCAACTATTTATGTCTAATGCAATAATTATTACAAGAAGCTTCTTTTTTTTTTTCTTTTTTTTTAAGATGGAGAATTAATTTTGGAACATCTGTTTTGATTTTTGCCTTAAAACTTGTTTATAAAGTTTTGTAGGGAACCTATGCAACTAGGTTTCCTAGTGGATGCATTTTCCAGAATATAAAATCTTCCAGTGTTCTCACTGAATATGTTTGTTTTCAAGTTAACATCACAGAGCAGGAGATATTTCTTGACAAAACAAATATAAAAAGCTCTTCAGGAACTCCTCCCAGCTTCCCTGCTTACTTCAGTTACCAGCTGAATCACTGGCATAGAGAATAATCTACTGTGCACTTCTGACAGAAATATAACAGCAAATCATTGCCAATCGCTTTAGTAAAAGATTTTTATGTCATTTTTGTGTCGTGCCTACTTATGTGGCATTTTCCATTTAAATTTTATTTTCATGGAACCAGTCTTATGAAATAATGTTTGCCACTGATAATGGCTACCAGCATTCCTAGAGGTGACTATGCTGTAACACAAGGCAAACAAACCTCCCAGCTGGCAGGGGAAGAAGACAAAATTACTGCAAAAGTTGAGACAGTGTATCTGGAGACAACATTAATCAACTTAAGGAAGTAGAAATACTTTGCTTGCTTCCACACTTCTCAAGTTACTCATTCCTCTTTGCTTTTCTGATAAAAATTACTGTTATTCATTCTCTTGTTTAATCAAGCTGTCTGCTAAAGCACACAGTGTTGAGTAATACCTAGGTAAGTGAAATATTATAGGTTATCTAATTGTCTAGTTTTTGTGTACGTGTGTGTCTGAAATTTAATTCTATGTGCTCCCATGTCAATGGCACTTCTTTGCTTCCTTTTTATTAAGTTGTACAGCTTTTTCCATCCCTCCTCTCAGTCTAAGTTCACAGAGTTAGGCCGAGCACTGCCAGCAGGATTAACACCACTTGATAAAGGGAAGAGGCTGAAGTGGTTGACAGAGGAAGGGGGTGCCCCACAGCACCCCTAAATCCATGGTCATTCTTCACTAACAGCAAGAATTGCCCCATAAAACTCTTCTACATCTGATGGGGCAGGAGCTTTGCACAGGCAGGAGAGCACTGCAGTGGCTGGGGGTAACAGCAACAGGCAGGGGTGAAGCAATGGCAGTAGATCTGCATTTATCCTGTTCTGCCCAGATGCTTTTAGATAATTTGTTTCTAAACTAAAAGCACCCTAAATGCAGCCATTGTTTAATCAGATGTGATAGAGACTATCCCTGTTTAAACTTTGCTCCTTTCGGTTGCTGTTCATCCTTGTGTAACTCATACAGCTGGTATGGAGAATATAAAACACCCACCTAAAGCTGTTTGCACAGGGTAAGCTTTCATCTTCCTTGAGGTTTGTTCTGCTGTCTCACATCCCAAAGAGCAGCTCCTCTGTTATTCTCTCTGGCACTTGCTGCTTCTCTAAATTAACTGCAAATGATCACAATAGGAGCTGTAACTCAGTGCACACAGAAATAAGGACTAAAATGTTATTCAAGAAGTCTCTGACTGGACAACTGAAGGGGTATTCCTTAAAAAAAAAGTAAAAATGAGGCATTGGTTTCAGCTTGTGTGCCTGGGACTAAGCCAATGTAAGTGACAAGTGAAATGCTCAATGAAAGCAGTTTAAGATTGATTGCCCAATACAGGTGGGGCATGCTGTACCTGGATTTCACAAGTTTTGTTGGCTTGTGTCCTGTATTCATCTAGGTGGAAAATCAGGGGTTTGAACTACATTAAGTCTTGAAAGATGAAAAACTTCATGCAAAATCAGTGATTGGATTACTTTCCTCACCTTTTTTTTTTTTATAATTTTGAAATGGTGTTATGCTTCGAAAGTGAAAACCCTTTTTCTCTTCCTTTTTGCTATTGGTAGCAATCAGCTGATTCTGGTTTACTAAGATGACAGAACTGATTACAACCGTTTTCCTTGGTGTTGGCAACTTTTTAAAGCAAGCTAGAACACAGGCATATTTTAATAAATGATACACTCTAAATAGAACTCAATCAAATAAGACCTTTTTTCTATCCCCTTTGTGTAGACTTGCTAACAGATGGCCACAGTATCAAGTATTGACTTTAATTACATCTCAGGCTAGAAATTTTCTCCTGAATACAAATTCAAGGCAAGAATAATGCAATCTCTGAGCAGAACCCTTCTCTTTACCTAATCAGTAATAACAAACTAACTTATCTTCGCACAGGCAGGACGCATACCTGATTTGTTGCTTTGCATTCATGCTAATTTTAACTGACCTTGTTATGGAAAATCCCTTCACATCTGTTATTATGACATTTCACTTGTCCTCTCATTTTCTCCCCAATTCCTGATTGGATTATACATAATGTCAATTTCTGTGCTAGCTTAGGTTGCCTTATATCTCCCTGCAAAGTGTGTGCATATTGAACAGCATTTCAGGACCCACAGGTCAGCTCAGGTAGCCCTGGGAGCAGTGCCTGGCTCAGTGTAAGGCACACAAGGTCCTTGCAAACTTTCAGGCTAATGAAAGAGACCTGTAGGGTGGAAAGGGGGACAGGGATGTGTGCAGGCGTGTATTGGTAGAATGTAGGATGTTCCTTCAGATAGCACAGGTGGGTAACACATCCCAGCCCTGGGCCTGGAGCCATGGGCCTGCACTGGCATTATACAGTTCCTGTGCACTGAAGCCCCTATTTTTCTGTTACCTTTACAGCAAAAGGGTTGTACATTCTTCTCCTGTGCCCACGCTTTTAATTTGCATAACCATTGCAAATAGGTTCCTGTTTCACGTTATCCAAGCCACTTGTTCACTTCTTACATTGCTATTTAGACAATAAAACTACCAAAGTCCTGCTTAGGAAGCTGAAATCTCAGGCAGCTTCTGCTAAAATGTTTTTGTTAAAATACTGTAGAGCTTCCCCCCCTCCCCCCCAAGAATTCATCAGGATTTTGAATTGAATAGAAAAAATCTGACTTAGAATCAAGCCTTAATAGAAAAAATCTGACTTAGAATCCAGCCTTGATTGTAAATGTGAGTTGACTATGTCCCTGGGAGTTTTGGAAAGATAAAACACAATTTAGACAATGACATGCAGAAATATAATTTAACATGCCAAGAAAAGGATACAAGATTGACTGGTACACCCAGTAATGAAAGATGTTAAGCTTAAATTGCTATCCTATAATTTTCTGCTTTGAATACGTGACTGTGTGCACACGAAGAAAGTATCTTCCAGGCAAGAGCATCTGACCTCATTAAGACAGAACTGTTGTTCCTCAGTTGTCTGTACATGTTGCATACATAAGTGAATCTGTAGTAAAACCCATGGTTTTTAAGAGGGCAAAAACTACTACAGATGAAGGTGAAAGAAAACTGGTTTCAAGAGCACAATTTTCAAAATCATGTGTTCAGAAGCTCACAACCCACAGAATCCAGTTTTTGATATTTTCTGGTTGAATACATTAGCAAAATTTATTCTAAAATAGGCATTTTTCTAATATCTCTTCAAATTAAGAGTGTCTTAATGTCTAATCACTTTCTAATGAGCATTATTTTAATTCTGTAATTTAATTCTGTTATAAGATCTAGTGCTTTATCTATGCAGGCAAAAATTCTGAATGCAAATCCATTTTGATCAATGTGTCAGGCAAAAGTAACTTGAAGACAAGTCCTGTTCTGTAATCTCTGAATCAGATCTGCCAGTTAATGGTCAGGCCCATGGATTTTCTCATGTGATATGAGGGGACATGCAAGTCATCACTGCCATTTTAAGTCAAAATCCAGAATTTGCCTTCTCCTTCCTCCCCAAAACAGCTCGTGTCAGCTTGAATTACACAAGCATAATAAAAACTCAAAGCTTACTCCATGGTAAGCAGGTCAGGTTTATTTTTCTGCTGTGAGCTGTTTTAATAAAAAGATTGGAAGGCTAATTCAGGTTTTCAGGTCCCTATTAGTTAAGGGCCTCTGGGCAGTGCTTTCTAGGCCTCTTGAGGAGAGAAAAAAGCAAGCAAGCAACTTGGCTACTACAGCGTAGATCTCAGCTATGCTGAAATGTTTGGGTTTGCCAGCTCTGATTGTACAGCTTGTTTGTGCAAGTCACAGCAAAAGCAGTCTCAAGGAAATAGTACAGGGTTTCATAGTGTGATATTGCCTGATAAGCATCAAGAGGAGGCACAAAGCAGTGGCGATGAAAGTGAAACAATTGGGAGCAGCCAGGAGCAGACAAATTCTGAAATTCAGAAATAGCTGTAATACCAAGGTTCTCTTCTGAGATTAAAAGCAGCTCACATTTTTGTGGCCTCCTCAAGGGAACTCTTTGCAATTCTTTCCTATTACTATTACCAAATCCACACATGCTCTCTCCAGACTGATGGTTTTCCTTTGAAATTTGCTGAAGACTTAAAAAAGTCAGCATCAGGTCAGTTTGCAGCCTTCTTTACTCTTTCTGGGCACAGAGGTATTTTGCTGTTTGCCAGCACTGTCAGCTGGTGCCTTTGTAGAGAGAACCTCCAGGTACACTAAAACTCCTGAGAGACAAAGCAGCTCCCGGCACGGCATTGCCCTCATGGTCGTTCTTTGGGGTGGTGTTTGTTCTGGCACCACACTGCTCCTTTGATCAGTAATTCTCTCAACACTTCTTGCATCATGACTCTCTCCCTGAGAGACAGCTCATCATTTCATACTGTTCTCCTTTCCTGATGGGTTTCCTGAGGCTCTGGGGATGTCTAGCTAAACCTGGTTAACTGCATAAAGATTTGTATTGACTTTGCACCGATGAATTCTAGTTCATGTATAAAAATCTCTTCTCCCAACTTTGTGTGATATTTAGATACAGTTGTTAGAATAACTGTGTCTAGCTTGCTTCAGGTTTCATCAGGTTTCTCAAAAGATGCATTTCTTCTAAAAAGAGCAGACGGACAGAAGTAACTGTTGAAGGAAGTAATTTCCAAAGAGCATGTTCCAAATCCTGGAAGAATCTTTTATTCCATTAACATCCTTTCATTATCCAGAAGACCGCTACTAAAAGACAGTACACGTTTTTATATTTTCTCTTTTACATGTGGAAGTGAAAGGTGGCTTCTACAGCTTTAAAAAAGAGCCACTATCATGAATCTGTTTGGTAACACTGTCAGAAGAGTGGCAGGAGCCTGGCCTTGTTCCGAGCTGAAGCTGAATCACGTTGTGAGCGCAGTGTGAGGTGCCGCCACAGGCAGGAGGCTGGAGCAGAGCTTGTTTTGAAGGGCTGGCCAGTGCTCCTCCTCATTGATGTGGTTTATACCCTCCTCACAAGGCAGGAGAATCGATCTGGAACTTACTGCTCACGAGTTTGTTGTCAGAGCTCCTGTTCTGCAAGCTTCCCTTTTGCAAAGCTCTGCGTTCCTCAGTCCAGCCAGAGTGCCTCTGGAGCACACACACAAGGCTGCCTGCACCCAGGGAGAGGGAGGGGATGAGACACAGGCAAGTGTGGTGCAGCATCCCTGGAGGAGAGCAAAACAACTCCAGCAAAACAGCTCCAGTGGCCCAGCTCCTGCTCTCCTGTGTGTTCCTTGGCTTGCAGGGACCTAACTTGTCTCAGCTCGGGTGTGTTGCTGACATGGTTAAAGACTGCCTAGGCTTCTGCAGTGAAATAAATCTGACCTGTTGCAGCCCTTTTCCTGCTGCTGTACAATTTGATGTTGAGGTTATCAATATCACGTTCACATTTCCTCCCTTCATACAGATCTTTCCACAGACCTCCCAAAAACTATTTGGCATAACCCTCCCTTTTGGATAGCCACACCCATGACCATAGGAGAAGCCTTGACACAAGCAGCCTGTGACTGATGCTGCTCTCTCTGAAGGGTGTGAGCAGAATTCTGCCTTGAACCCATCTGCAGAGGCACAGGCACTGTCTAAACTTCCCTTGCTGCCAGCTCCTGATATCCCTGCTTTGAGCCTTTGACCCATTCACATTCGGCACTTGCTCTTGCCTGTTGTTGTTTTCTGTTCCTTCTTTTTGAAATGGTAAGATGGGAGGTTTTGTTCTAAAGACCTTTTTAAGATTTTTTTTTTTCAAACTAAATCTGAACAACCTCTGATACCCATTTTTTCCCATAGAGATACTGGAAATCAAGTAATAGAAAAATACTAAGTGGCCATAGCAATTTTTATATAGATTTCACTAGTAGAGGGTACAGCAAGTCTCATGAAGACAGTTCTAAAGAATTGCTGATATTAACTCATTGTCAGGGAAAGAAAAAGCTCCAGTTATTTAAAAGCATTTCTCTTTTGAAAGACAAAAAGAAAAAAGACAGCAGCTCTTGTAGCTGAGACCAAGATAAACAAATTAGTCAAGAGAACCATGAGCCTTTAAGCCCATGTGGAAACTGTGTGTAGCACACAGAAAACACAGCATTCCTTCTCTAACAAGATTTTATGGTGAGAGAACTATTGATTATGGTTTGCTATTTGCTCCAGATCCATCATTTGAGAAGCAAAGGGAGTGTGAGGTTTGTGGAGTAGGTGATGATTCTATACTTGCAGTGATGGCAAAACCACTGAGTTTGACCCTAGTAACGATATAAATGGCATCAGTGCTAATAAACTACATTATATATGATAAACCTGACATAGGCACCAAAAAGGTTTGTTACCTTTGTTTTAAAGGCCAGACCACCATAAAAACTCCAAAAGTACATTACAAAATTTCACCAAACAAAGAAGCAGCTATTTTTTATTGCAGAACACAATAGTATTTGTGAGCAAAAAATCTAATGAGTCTAATATAAGGTATTTCTATTATTAGGGAGTTTTGGTTTTAATCTGATAATTTAGAGTATTTCTATTTCATATTGCTGTGTTTTCAGACTGCCTAACTTAAGGCAAAGAAAGTGTCATCCATATTCCTTAACAGATTTGTATTACTTTGCAAATCTAGTGAAACTGATTCAATTTGCTGTAAGGAACAAATGCAACCAAAATAGTGGGAATTTTTCTTCATTTCAAGCAAATGGAATTTGTTCTTCTACATACAAACCTTTATCTTCCTACTTATTTGTAATTAGAATGAAACAGTGTTGTGCTGTCAGTGGACCCCAGATAGCTTGAAGAAAACACATTTTTAGCTGTTTATATTACTCATAAATTACTATACTTCAGCCTCAGATAAGTGTAATGTCTGTCTGGCATCCCTGTTTCTAATTCTTTATTTAGTGCTGAAATGCAGCTCTTAATTTGGGGGTCACTTAGATCAACAAGCATAAAAGCAAATGGCTTGATGGACTCAGTGTGTCATTTTCAATTTTTTAAAGTGAACATTTTTTCTCAATTGCTGCTAAATGTAAGGCCGTATAAAATCGACCCTTTTCAATCAGGATCATGTAAGCCCAATTGTCTGATCCTAATGCTATTTATAGCTACAAATTTAGTTTTAAAAGAAAAAAACCCCACAGACTGAGATATATGATGGAGTGCATCCATCCACGTGGGCACTGGGGATTGTGCAGCCTTAAACCTTCAAATCTTGGCATACCTGGGAATCTGTATCCCTGGTGACTGACTACCTGTGTTACTGTTATTTGCACATCTGGCCTCTGATCTGTCACTGAAGTCCAGCACCATAGTCCATGGTGCAAAAGCAAAATTAATCAGGGTTTACCAGCCACATATTCTATATCCAAATCCAGTATTGGGCTGTAAATACATGGACCAGGAAGAAGCTTTCTGAGTCCATACCCAGAGCAAGTTGTCATAGGTAATTTTCTACAGAAAACAAATTAGTCTGACTTTGCATTTGCTTAGTCCACATGACAACTCTGTCACAGTTAGGATGCCTCCCCACTATCTCTGAAATATACATTAGAACAACTCTAAATTTATTATTGCCTCTCCCTCTTATTCTTCCTGTAGTGTTGGCCTTTACTTTCAGTTAATCTCTTCTATTTAAACCACTAGTGGTTTTATCAACCAGTCAGTTCCTTGCCTTTTTATGGCCTTATTTTATTTTGCTTTTTAAAGACCTGTGATTGCTAATCAACATTCATTAACTTTTTTCCCTGTGTTCTCATGATGTATTTAGTTTCTCACAGGAAAAATGGCTGGCTATTCAGATTTTGGAGACTAGGAAGCTTTTAAATATTCATGGTGATTATTTAGCACTTCTGTTTATCATACAGAGCCTCACTATGATATATTTGGTGAAACATCTCTACATGGAAAAGTGGGGTCATCATACAAGGAATACTTAGATTAAGTATAAAATAAATGAGCAAGCGGTATTTTTCCTGTTTTTTACTCTAAAAGAACTAAAGGTCTTGATGATTTCTCAAATATCCTCAAGCCTTTTTAGCTTCTTTACTGATCCATCCCTCCTTTAGGTGTCTCAAAGAAGTTGCTCTAATACTGACAATTCAAAATGTCTTTTTTTTCATCTTTTCTACTTTAATGTGTAGTTTTCAGTCAAGTCAGTCTCTTACTTGCAGCTAGCAGAAAAATAAAAGCCAGCCTGTCATTTAAAAATGTGTCACAGTCAACACAATTTCTGTAAACCATTTAAGATTTACTGGCAGTATTGTATAAGAAATGCATTAAGCTTTATATTAAACATTGTAGCTGTTCTGAGGTCAGGCACTGTTTAGTTACAGCCGCATGCCAGATACTAAAAAAGAGTCTTCTACTTCAGCCCTAACGAAGCATTGTGAATGATCCCTTTCTAGGGAATAAAAAAACCTTTTACTGAAGTGATTAAAGCCAACATTGGAGATGCGCATGCAATGGGACAGAGACCAATCACCTTCCTCCGTCAGGTAAGACTACTATGAAATATTATTATTTATTTTTATTAGAATGCCTTAAAGCTGTCTGATATAGGTATTAGTAGAAATGATTCCCTAGATGCAATTAGACTTAAAATAGTTCTTTTGTAAAGAATTAAAAATGTTCATTTCTGAGCCAAAGTCCTATTGTTTGCTGCTTGTCCTCTTTTAACACAGTAGCTTTCCATAGTTTCCATATCATTCTCCACCCATACCTTTTCCTGCCACTTCTGTGTTATCAGTCAGCACATTCATTACCAATATGCTCTTCAAGAAAGGAAGTGGTTCTCTTTAAAGAAAGAAGCAAAAGCCTTTCTTCATCTGAGAGAGTACTTTGAAATCTGCACGTAGCTGGGTTCAACTACTTGTACTGTGTCTCATTTTGCACATTTTACCTCCGGGAAGCTAATTGGTAGGTTAACTTTTAGGAAAGATTACAACAGAATTCCTGTTTGTATATTATTCCTAAAACACAAATAAGGTTAAAATGAGTATTATCTTACTTACTGAGCATCCCTCACACCCTCATGTAAAATCCTCTGTCTATAATAATGTAAATTCAGAGAGTGCCAGGACAAACTGAAGCCTTACCAAACTGAGGGTCCACTGATGAGATTATAAAATCGAGCTATGCAGCAAACTAGGAAGACCTGAGCTTCTTATAAATTATTCAAATATATTACAGGTTTTTTCAGTGTTATTATATAAAATGGAAAATCCTTTCTCCCCTTGACTGCGTGCACACATGGATTAATTCATTGTCATTGTCCCACAAGATGGCAACAGCCTATCCATATTGCACCGTGTAAGCATAAAAATGGGAGAGACTGAAAAATAAATTAGGCTGATCTCAAGAAAGACCTCTCAATTCTTTGCATCTTTATTCTGCTGGGTTGTGTTTCTACTTTTACTATGTTCTGTCTCACCACTTTTTTTTTTTTTTTTTAATTAAATATTTCCCATGAACTCAAATCAGTAAGAACTAGAAGTTATATTGGGGAAGGATTATTAGAACATGCCTCTATGACTTCAAAATTGATTGTATTTCTTAGTTCTGCTCCATATTTAAAGCCTTGATTTCTTGTCAATAAAAATGGGCTAGTTATACACAAAGAGTGAAGGATAGAGATGTTTAGAGATAACATAGGAATAATTAACTGTGCTTTACTGTGTTTGCACTATGCTTAGCTCACCTGGAATCTTTACTGTCTGTAATACAAATAGTTAATAATTCTAGAACTGTTTTTACCAGCTTAACATGGAACCTGATAAGATTTTTTCTCTTCTGTGAGCACAATTCTTAAAAAAAAAAAAACTACAAAACAACTGCAAACTCTTAATCAATAACCTGTGTTTTAAATTAGCCAGTATTTGTGATCAAGGAAAGCTAGCATAATATCATCAACTTCCAATAACCATTGAAAAGTGGCCAATTGACATTTTCTTGGCACTCCAGGTAGTGGCCCTGTGTACATACCCAAACCTGTTGGACAGCCCGAGCTTTCCAGAGGATGCCAAAAAGCGCGCCAGGCGGATCTTGCAGGGCTGTGGAGGAAACAGCTTAGGTAAGGCTCTGTTCCAGTTGCTCCTGTTGGTATCAAAACAGCAAAAGTGGGTTCAATATCTGCAGCTGATGGGGGCAGGTTTGCAGTGTGACCCGTGGGTGCTGACCAGTGGTGCAAATTTTTGGTGGGACTTGTCACAGAGGAGAAGGTGAGGGTTTTACATCTCTGGAGCCCGTGCCACAATAACATCTAGGCATAGCTCTAAATGGAATGCTGAGAATTTTTTGTGCCAGGAAAGTGGCAGAGAGTACTAATGAGGCTCTGTTCTGTTGGTATGCCCTCTCTTAATCTGGGGCTCTGTGTCTCCTGCTAAGACTGGCTGGAGGATTTTACAGTTCTACCTTCTCCAGTTGTTTTTCTGCCAAGGAGTCCCCTCTCCCCGTAATGCTGGTGTCAACAAACAATGTATGTCCATCTCAGCTGATCCAGTGCCCACTCCTGGATCTTAGTTTTGAACCACCAATTCAAGTATGTTTTCTGGGGTATCAGAAACTCAGGTACCAAGATGATGATCCTCTGCAAAAAGAAAACTACACTGCTGAAAGATGGTAGTTTTTTACCTAGCTGAGATAGTTTTAACTGAAGGTGTCAAAGCTCTATTTCTCCAAGGTAAAATAACTCTTAAAAGAACTGCAGAGCTCTGTTCTTCAACCACTGTTCCTACAAGAGTGCACGTGTCATATCTACATAAGTACAAGCTTTGCATATTCGGTAGAAAGGAAATGGAAGAGGTGATTTCTTTCTCGTAGTGACTGTGCTGCCCACCTGTACCTGGCAAATGCCATGAGAACTCCAGAAACTGCTACAGCTGCTGGGTGCAGCAAAGAATCTGGCACACTTACCTGCTTTTAAGTAGGCAAACAGTGACATTTCAGAGGACTTATTGCAGTAATTGGCATATTTCTTAATCTTTGTGATTGCACTGCCTATTTGCACTGGTATATTTTGAGAGTAGGTGCTATAAAACTTAATAAAATAAACAAAAGGTTATAAAATAAACAAAACATAAACAGTGATTGCATTAGCAGTATTTCAAGCTTGGACTATTCCTAACAACACAGCCTAATACAGAATGTATTTTATCTTCACCTTCTTTGTATTGGTTTCTCTTTTAATGTAGACCATTAAAAACACATTTATCAAAACTGAGAGGTTCCTCTAGCTCAACAAATCCCTCTCCTGTCTTACTTTGGAACAATAAATCCACATGGTAATGTTACTGGGGATACATTTGAATTTTGACTCAGTCTTTCTTTGTAGTGATTCTCAAATTCAAGGATATGGAAGGAGTTCTCAGAATGATCAGTCTTGACCCCTTGGTGCTCCCTTCCTCTTAAGGGTATGGTGGTGTGGGACACCACAGCCCCATGGTTGGAGGAAAATCTAAGGAATTTAGCCTTGCATAATATTTTAGAAATAGTTCTTTTTTTTTTTTTTCCAGAGGACCATACATTTCCCATAATTTCTGTTAGCTCAGTGGATTCTGAGGAAGTGAGCCTCAGAATGGGATGTGGAAGGAGTTCTCAGAATGATCAGTCTTGACCCCTTGGTATTCCCTTCCCCTTAAGAACATGGTGGTGTGAGACACCACAGCCCCATGTTGGAGGAAAATCTGAAGAATTCAGCTTTGCATGAGATTTCACCAGTCTGTTCCTTTTTTTTTCAGAAGACAACACATTTCCCATAATTTCTGCTAGCTCATTAGATTCTGAGGAAGTAAGCCTGAAACAATTGCAGTATTCAAATAAGATTATAATTCTGAATACACACTGTTAATTTCAGTGGCTAAATTGAGCTTCTGTAAGTAACTGAAGTCTAAATGTTTTTTGATCTTGAAATTATTTATGCCAAGAACAACTCTACCTCTAAATTCCTGCCAACTAAAACCACTGCAGACCTTCCTGTGTTGTACTGTTTTCTGCCTCCTGTCCATCCTCCCTGTGTCCAGTATCATGTATCAGCCCCTTCTTTTGCCTCTGGAGCTCATCAGCCTCTGTACAGCATCCCTGAACACACAGTTGGAGGCACAGGGATGTGCAGCTGAATGGAAGCCACCCCATCACTTTGCTGGTAGTCTGACAACTTACTGCTGTTCTCTTCATGGCTGAGAAGGACAAATTGCCTTTCTTGTGAAAAAGCAAAGATTAAAAACTGGCCCTGCTGTGTTTTGTTCAAAACCTTATTTTTCAACAAATTTGTCAATCCAACACAAAGGTGAGATCACTGCATATGGTCAAAGCCATTTGAAGTGTTGCACCCAGATCTCTACCAGCCTATTTAAAGACATTAATTGTAAAGTTAATATGAATATGAAATTCTTTCTGGAAGTGAACTAGAATACCCTCACTTCTAATAAACATTCATTTGGCAAAACTACTCATGGTTTTGAGTCTCTCTACTCCCAGGCCATGTATGAAGGCTCAGATGTTTTCTGAACTTCTCTTGTGTCCAAACCAGGCCATGTATGAAGGCTCAGATGTTTTCTGAACTTCTCTTGTGTCCAAACACTCTGATTCTGCTGACTGCACTTACTTTGCATGTGGGATAACTGGCATATCTTTTCAGGCATTTGAGACATCCCTCCTATATATAAAAATACATAATACATGTAGCTTTTTGGGTTGGGTTTATTTACGTGGATCCCACAGTGCAAACATGGGTTCCAGCCAAAGCCATCAACTAAGTACAATTAAGTGTAGAAGTACAGTGCAATTAAATGTTCTGTGTATCCTCAGAATGGTAGACTCAGCACCTAATGGAGCACAATTCACAATGACAGCTTAGGCTTCTTCTCCTCCCCTAACAGCATGTTCCTGGCTGTGGTCAAAGACCTGTGCACAGACCCAATATATCTTCTAGTTCTGTAAAAGTAAATGTTTAGGACATCGGGGAGCTTTGTGCCCTGAATCACTGTTTTGTCCCATGCAATTGTGCAGCACTTGCAAAGGTTCTTTGTCTTTTAAAATCATGCTTTCACAGAAGCCCTACCAGGCAGACTACTAGCAGATAACTGAGCTATGAGAGTTAAGTCAGGCATAATTATTCCACTCCACCCAACAGGCAAAGAGGATTCTGCAGCTTCCTGACAGTGTTCTAAAATAGATGTACACTTGCCACTTCTTTGGCCATCAGTCTTAGGCTTCATAGCTTGAATTCATTCCTCACCTTCACCTAGGCTTATTTTTACTCTTTATTTATTGCACATTCTCAGCAGTGATGCACACAGGCATCTAACATCTCATTTTATTTCTGAATATTAGTTGTGCTCTGTAAACTGCAGATGAGATTGGGTGATTCTAGCTGAATTTCTGCTGAAAAGTGGTTGTGGGAGATGCTGTGGAGGAAGGAGAGAAGCAGTTAAGGATTTTTTTTTGTTTCAGACTGTGGGAGAAAATGATATGTTATTTTCATGTTGCAAATAAAACCCTTATATTTATCATGGATTAAAAGAAGCTATTTTTCTTTCTATGGCACACACTACCTCTGTTCTTTGTTCCCATTACTTAAATAGGAGTTTGTTTACATTCAGGAGTGCTTCCAACATAAAGAAAGCAACTGAAAGATAGTAAAAATGGGATTGCTATCCCAGTTTGCAAAATAGGCTTGAAATTACCCTTTTTACCAATCCAATATGTTATTTTTGTGTTTTAGTGATACTTACTGTATTTCTCTTCTTCCAAATTAATTCTTTTGCTCTATGAACAAACCAGCTCCCTTTCCTCCTCCATGGAAAAAAAAAAGCAAACCTGTCCTGGGGATAAATATGGCTCATATATACAAACTACTCCATACAATACTGGCTCAGGAGTTTTGCTAGCAAACAGAAAATCTGATGTACATTGCACTCAATTCTCATCTCGTTTTTGACAGGATCCTACACTGCCAGTCAAGGTATAAATTGCATCCGTGAAGACGTTGCTTCATATATTGAAAGAAGAGATGGAGGGGTTCCTGCAGATCCAGATAACATTTATCTCACCACTGGGGCAAGTGATGGCATTTCTGTAAGTGTTCAAATGAAACCTGTCCCTTCTTGGTACAAACTGCAGCTTATCAGTTACCTCTGCAAATACAGATCCCTGTGGAACCTCTGCTCTCACAAAGTCCTGTGAGTTTGGTCTGGCCACAGATACTGAAGCCACATTCAATGACTCTCCAATACTGTGAACAAATCAGTGAACCCCCTGTGTGAATGTCATAAGCCAGCTAAGAAGTGTGTGCAAGTCTTTTAGTATCCTTTAAATTGTAGCTTTCTGTAAAGGTAGTATGAAATGAACTACAGGCGCCTAAATATAAATTTAGAAGATTCGGTGCATTCAGACTAAATAAGGGTTGTTCTCAGTGTTTAAGAAACATAAACACTGAAGATTAGAGGGTATCAATCAGTGGCAGAGGGAAGAGGGAATGACCTCAGAGGTGAGAAGTCTCAGCTCTTCTTCCAAATAAACTTTGCTCGTGCAGAGCAATGCCAGTGAAAATCCCAAATACTTATTTCTGTTTGTGTACTTTAGCTGCTTTGAGAAAAATTTCAGGTTTTGGATTCAACCAAGGTTCAGAGATGGTCCCCAGTGAAGACAGGAATACCAGTCTCTGTCAGACTGCTCCTTTCACATACACATTTACCGACAGTACAGCAGCAGTTTGGCTTTTATGAAGGCAGCCTTTGCCAGTGTGTTGGTGAAGGGGGATTTTTAAAGGACATCTAGTGGCAGAGCTCAGAATGACAGCGATCCGGCAGGAGCAGCTCTCCAGAGGTCTGCAGTCAATTGGCTTTCCCGAGATTCTGACACTGGCAGCTTGTCAGCAATGGCAGAGCAGTGCATCTACTCTGCACCACACTGATTTGATTTCACCACTGATGTAAAGTCAGCGCTAAAACGAGTCTCGTTCTTTGGCCCTTCTAAGGATAAGACAACTATTGTTTCACACCTCAGGGGAGAGAGGGTGTTAAGGAGTTTTTAAATAAGTATTTGGTCCTGATTGTATGTTTTGGGTGCTTGGTATTTTTAAACTAGTGATGGGTACAAAATTATGTTGATTATAAATCATTGCTTTAGCAGCTGAGCATGTGATGAGAGGCACAGAAGAGCAGATTTTGTACTAGAACCACAAAGAAACTAAAGGATACTGCTGCTGAGAGAAAAGATATTTTTGGGTTTAGGTGCCAATTACATGCTGATAAGGATGCTTGCTTTGATTGCACCTGTACTTCAGAGTTCTCCCGTGGTTATAAATCTCTCTGCTTCCTGCCCCTTGTGTGCTGTTTTATTTAATTCACGTGTAAAAAGCCTCCACATCACACAACCATTGAGCACAAGAAATTGTCTGGACTGGCCTTAGCACAAACTTTACCTTCCTGCCTGTATCTTCTGGGCATAAGCTACATATGACTTTATTTCCATCCCAAGGCATGCAGACTTTGGTCTGTTACTTGAAAATGAAAACATAATTGCTTCTAATGTAAAACAGGTTTCTCTGTTCCGAGGGAGAATCTGCACAGGCCTCAGTTCTAATTTCTGGTTTTATTTATTGGTCTCTTGTGGTTAATGAGATAAAATGAATGAAAGGCAATGAGCAAGAACTGACTAAAGCTTCTTTGCTTACAACGGGGCACAGCAGAAAAACCATGATCTTGGTATTCCTGTTTCCAACTTGCCCTCTAGCCTTGTGCTCAGAATGTTTTTCCTAAATTTTGCAGTTGATCAGGCACGATCTTGGGAAGTTATGACATGAGAGGATTCCATTAAGATTAGACCATCCTCACTCAGCCAGTAACAACTTGAAATAAACAATTCTCTTTTACCATCTGCTTCTAGAACAGAAATCCCCCTTAACTCTGCACTTTTTTAGGAAGGAAGTTTAGTAACTTTTTCCAGAGTATAATATTAATTCTGGTGTGTGATCTTTTTTATTTTTTTAATTCCTACTTTTTCCCCAGGCAATTTTAAAGATCCTGATCTCAGGAGGTGGCAAATCCCGAACAGGAGTGATGATTCCTATACCCCAGTATCCCTTATACTCAGCAGCCATCTCTGAACTGGATGCTATCCAGGTGAACTACTATTTGGATGAAGAAAATTGCTGGGCTCTAAATGTGAATGAACTTCGGCGTGCCTTGAATGAAGCTAAGGCATACTGCAATCCAAAAGTTCTCTGTATCATCAACCCTGGAAATCCCACAGGTCTGTAGGAATTTTGTTTAATGAAGAGGTTTTAAGACCATTTTCTTTCCTTTTTCATTCATTTGACATTGCAAGCAAATTCTAAGTAGATATCAACTATGTCGAGCTGAATTCCAGAGATCGGCTCTAAGTAGGACAGTATACTTTACTTCTAGAAACATATTTTCACTATGGGGGAACTCCAGAAAGGAGGGAGCAGATTCACTTCACTGGATCCCATTTGAAGCTGCTGCTTCCACTGAAGTTTTCCAGGCTTGTGGAATGGCTTTCAGTCACTTTTGGTCTTTAGAAAAGATCTTGCCTCTGGCATGGCCTGTGGCCTCCTGGCTTCTGAGAGGCAACGACTGTAACAACTCAGAACTCAGTGGCAGGCCTCTGTCAGAATTCAGCTTTTTGAGCAGTTGAAGTTGATTGGTGAGAAGCTGGCTCCCACCTAACCATCACGCATGTGAGCATTTACAATGATTATGAGCATTTACAATGATTAGCTATACACGGAGTACTCTCAGTAAGTCCTTTATTGATTACTGTATCTCACATTCCCTTTGCTTGAGATGGACTAAGTTGCATTGTACCATAATTCTTTCAAAAATGCTCCTTAATTTCATACCTAATGAACTGAATTCTAAAGTTCAATAGCACTTTTCTGAGAAAGAGGGGTATCTTCCTGAAAAGTTGGTGATCTAAGTAGGTGTGGGTGAGAAGATTTGTATGTGTACACTCTACTAACTTTCTTGTTGCTTTAAAAATGAAACTACAGGACAGGTGCAAAGCAGAAAGTGCATTGAAGATGTGATACACTTTGCTTGGGAAGAGAAACTTTTTCTTCTGGCTGATGAGGTAATGGAATAATCTGTTCTCTCAAAAGCACAGCTAAGAGTACTCATATGAGGTATCATTTTGTTCCATGTGTGGTATTGGTATTTTTTAAGTACAGGGAGCAGACTCTCTGTTATCATATTAAGACATGAACACACATGCAAGATTCTTAATATCAAAGGATCAATATACCAGGTGGCTTGATCTGGGTTTGAACTAGAGAGAAAGTGTAGGGGACACAGGGAAGAACTTCACTGGAACAGATCTAAAAACCTACATGGTGCTCAGACCACTTGAAATGGAAGAAACAGAAGGAAAATCAATTTAAACATTACAAATAAAGGCTAAATCATACAAAGCAGCTCACTGTTCTTCCAAAGGACCAGCCTTTAAGTGTGGTCACATCAGATAAAAAGTATCATTACAATAACTATTACTTAACAAAGAACCTTGTGTCTTCTAACAGCTTTTAAGTTTTGAGTGTAAGCACTGTTTCTTCAGTTCAGGTCTGCCTCTCTAAAAGGCCGTGTTTTATCCTTAGTTGGGGGAACAGAGCACATTAATGTCTTCTGACTGTTCAGGTTTACCAGGACAATGTGTACTCTGAAGGATGCCAGTTTCATTCTTTCAAAAAGATTCTGTATGAGATGGGACCCGAGTACTATAACAATGTTGAGCTGGCCTCTTTTCACTCCACCTCTAAGGGATACATGGGCGAGTAAGTCTGATTTAGTTTTTTTTTTATTTCATCTTCCTCATTAATCTGGTTGGACAGCCCTTTCATATTAATGACCTGAAGGTAATCCACCATAATTAATCCTCTATGAATTTTAACTAAAGACTATTCAGAAAAGAAAAACAAGCACAGAGTAATGGATTAACTCAGTGGTTTTCAAAGTACCAAATAATAAGCATATTTATTTCAGACACCTAATGCCTCAGTCCCACAAAGGTGAAATCCTACAGTCCCAATCTGGACCTGTGATAAAGGAAAATTGGCCTCCAACATTCAAGGGAACAGCTCAGTAATCACTGGGATATTGCAGATGTTTGGGTTTGGTTGTTTTGGGGAGGAGGAGATGGAAGAAAAATACTTTTTTTATTAAATGTATGCTGCTACAGCCATATGCTCTTGTTCTGAAGATTAAAGATCCATTTTAATTGTTAACTTGCCTGCCAGGGTAGCTGCATGTCCACCTTTATCTCTGTATGGGATATTAGGACTTAATGACATGTCATGCAGCTCTATCTTAAACCATTGTCAGTGTGGCAGCTGTTTCAACAAGCTGTATCTTACATATTGTGAGATTCTCATCAATTGTCTTTCCACTTCTGCAGTAATTTTCATTGTTTTGTTGTATTTATAGTCTAGAGATTAACCCATCTCTTCTGTTCCCTTTGTCACAGATGTGGCTACAGAGGAGGTTACATGGAGGTCATAAACTTGCACCCAGAAATTAAAGGACAGCTCGTGAAGCTGCTTTCTGTTCGCCTTTGTCCTCCAGTGTCAGGACAAGCAGCCATGGATATTGTGGTGAATCCTCCAGTACCTGGAGAAGAATCTTATGCACAGTTCATAAAGGTCAGCAATAACATGCTTGTTCTTTTGTGCGTTTCCCAAACCTATCCTAAGTATTGGGAACTCAAATTTGGCACAGAGACCAAAGAGTTTTCTTTCCTTTCTCCTTGGACAATCTGGTATTAACACCAGTTTACAGAACTATGCAGTATATTGAAAATTAACTCAGTATGACATTTAAAAATATTAGGAAGGCATCGTCACATCAGCTGTCTTGCTGATAAATTCAACATTTTTCTTGTGTTTAATATGACAAAAGGTTTACTAAATAAGATTTGCTGTTACTAAAACCTAAATGGGAATATAAGTTTAAATAAAGTTATAAAATCACTTTTTTTCTTAAATATCCAGTGCCTCTATATACTGAGCAACATGAAAATCTGAAGTATACATATAATTTATCACTTGTAAAAATGAAGCTGAGTGTGGCTTAAGCTATTACGTTATCAAGTCAAATCAAAGGTTCAGTTAACATGGTCTCTAAAAGAGATTGGGTGCTGAGGAAGAAGACTGTAAAAAGAGGGCTCAGATAGAGACTTCTGCAGGTTATTGTCTGTCTGCAACACTGTAATTGTATCCTGCTAAAGCCTTTTTGCACTGCAGTTTTTAAGAGCACAACTGGAATTTGGAGCGTGGTTTGCTCTAACAGCTCAACAAAGCCCTACCAGTGTTTTACTTGGGGAAGGCCTTTTGAAACATTATCGTTTCTCCTGGTGTTTTTATTGCTACTTGAAATGTGTCCAACTGAACACCTTCCTTTTAAACAGGAGAAGGAATCTGTCTTGAACAATCTTGCCAAAAAAGCCAAGCTAACAGAAGACATGTTTAACAAGATCCCAGGATTTCACTGCAACCCCCTTCAAGGAGCTATGTACGCTTTCCCACGGATCTTTATTCCTTCCAAAGCCATTGAGGAGGCAAAGGTCAGTCAGGCATTCTTACCCCAACTCATTTGAACCTCTCTCACCTGTGCCTGCCACTTCTAATGATGAGCTTTGATTCCAGAGATGGAGTAGAAAAGCAGTATTCCATGGGCTGTGTATAATCTTCAGATAACACGACCTTTATTTGAAGAGAGGAAAGCAGAACAGATAATTTCATGGCAGTGCTAAGGCTCCCAGGTTGGGAGTGTCCCTAAGGACATTGGTGTTTCAGTCACACAGGTAGCTGGCCCTGTGCAATTCCAAATTGCTGCCCATGCCTGGGTTAAGGAGACCAGCATGTATGAGTGGCAGTGTGCCACTGACCCAGAAGAGAAGCCCCATTCACCAGGAACAGGAAAGAGGGCTGGAGGTTTCCTTACAAATTCCACCTTTTTGCCTTTGGGACAGTAACCTCTGTGAATAAAGTGCAAGTCTTTCTGTTCCTAAGTACAGCTCTGAAACCTAGTTTGTAATATTAATTTTGTAGAGGGAATTTTATTAGCACAACTGAGAACAAAAATAGGGCTGCTTTTCATCTGCATATTTGATTAGGTATATAACCTGTACATATTTAAGAACTTTTCATAGTTATTAATCAGGGGACTTCCTAGGCGGCAGATTATTCTGGGGAAAAAAATAGTAACTGCCAACAGAACTGGAACACACAGTTCTCAAATTAATTTAATCTTATCAAATGTCAGTGCCTTAGATTTTTCCAAGTACAACTTTCAGACTTCTGACAAAAGTTACAAGCAAGTCAAGGGGAATAACAAAATTACCTAAACCCTTTCTTTTGAAGTGAGTTTTTTGTGTAAGTGCTTCAGCCCTGTTCCTCCATGAAGTAGTTATTTAATTCAGTGTGAACTGCCCCATTAGCAATTGTTCCTCATCTTCTTTAGTAAATTGAATAAGATACTAATAATGTAACATTAGGTTTCAGGGGGAAAAAGCAGACATGAAATTCTGTATATTAGGAATATTTTTACTTCAATAACTCCAAGGCATGCATTCCCTTAGGCTCATAAAATGGCACCTGATATGTTCTATTGCATGAAACTTCTGGAAGAGACTGGAATATGTGTTGTACCTGGAAGTGGATTTGGCCAGAGAGAAGGAACCTTCCATTTCAGGTACAATTTCTGTTTGTTTGAAAGCAAATTAGCAGTAGTAAGCAAAGTATCATCCCAGTTCTTTCTCTTCTGATTGAATATAAGGATTTTTATTTCAGTTGATGTTGTCTCAGTTTCTACTGGGCAGTTTTTGTGGACTGACAGCAAGGTCAAAGACCTGGTCTGCTAGGTGAGCTAAACAAGTTTTGATGGTATTTTCACAGCTTGCTGGCATAATTTTATTCTGTTTTTACATACTGGCATTTGAAATGCCTTCTCCAGGAATACAAACAATTCTAGTGGTTTAGACTTTAATTTTAAAGTTGGTGCTGGAATTACAAAAATTGCCCTGTATTCTTTTGGGGGGAGGAGGGAGTTAAACTGTGTTTCCATATGGAGAAATGGCATGAAAAATGCAATATCTTCCCTATAAATCTGCTCCTTAAACACTCTGTATAACTTTACCAAAACAAGGTGTTGAACTAAATATTCTTTACCAAAACCATTGCTTTTGCTTTCAATAAACAGAGTTTTGCTCTAGCCAAGCCACCGATAGCTAGAATTTATCAAGGAATTTAGTTTCCTCAGTCTGAAACAGCACAGCAGAGGGAATCTTTAGCCTTGGCAGTTGTGCAACACAGGCAGCTGGGTCAGATCCCTGGGTACACACAGCCCCAGGAAAAACCTAGAGAGTCATTCCTGCAGTGTGGGAAACCATGGTGTTCTGTGGGTCTTGCACACAGCCTGGCATCCACGCCCCGTGGGATTTTCAGCGTATGCAGAAGAAGGAAAAAAGGGACTAAAACCTGCACCATGGAATGTTGCATTGTTTTAAAAACTTTTAAAAATTATTTAAAACTGAACTCAGTTTTCAATTAGAGAAAAAATGTACATTTACTCACAACTGACAACTCTTAAAGCTAAAAAAACTGGGTATAATTTGGCATAACTGCCCAACGGTGGAAACTGAGTTACTGTTATTTCTTACTGATAATCTTCTACACCACTCAAAAGAAAATAACAGTTCTTGAATTCCTGTATTCTAACCAATAGAAACAAATTGCTCTAGCTTAATAGTATAGTTAAATTAAAATATAAATGAAAAAAGAGAGATTCACATCAAAACCGATGTTAAAGTTAGCATGTTACTTGCTGTGCCTTGAGATTAATTAAGATCTGTGCAAAGATCACAGTTTAGTTGGTTCTGAAGATAATATGGGTTATTTTTTTTATTTATTTAAATATTATTTTTCAGAATGACCATTCTTCCTCCAGTAGAGAAGCTGAAGATCCTACTGGAGAAAGTGAAAGACTTCCACATAAAGTTTCTTGAAAAATATGCATGAAACTACTGTGGCTTTTCCCCCCTCATCCCCTCCCTTTCAAGGCAAATGCAGACAATGAACAATGTGCTGAGAATGTGCTGTTTATCTAATTTAACTAAATTCAAAATAGATAGAATCAGACTCCAGATACTGCTACAACTTATTGGACTATTAAAGCTATGTCTGGTGTAGAAGACATTGTTACACAAAGGGTTTTTTTAAGGGGAAGAATGTGAAGAAAGTGGTGGGAAGAAAGAGTCAGTAAATGTTTTTGTGCCTTGACTGAAAGTTACGTTTGTGAACTTTTGACTCAGTAGGTTGAGGAAGGGAATTGCTCATTAAAATCAGTACTGTCATGTGGGTTTTTTTACAAAACAATAATGCCAAGTTCGATTGTTTAGATAGGAATATGTTTCCCATCTTAAAATTATACTAAAGAAAAATCGAAACTCCTACATTATAGGTATTGCTTGGTTTAATTTTGTTGTTAAGTGTGAAATGTTCTCCAAACCTGATCAAGCACATAGGGACAATGTGCTTATTTAAAAAAAAAAACCTTCAGTTGATGTGTGCAGATACCTTTAATTCTGCTGAAAAGAAATCCTGCCATCCCAGCATAGTCTGAATGGAATATACAGTTTTGATCAGAGGAGTGAACGTGGTGTCTGCTTGAACCATATTTTTATGAAACTGAAGCATAACAAGGATTACAATATTCTTCTTCCTGTGCTATTCAACACATGATCCCAGCATAAGAGTACTGAACACTTCCTGCTCCAGGAACCTCCTGTTAACCCACATCTTTCATACACATGGAACAGAGTCAGTCACTGTTTCAAAGCAGATGTGAGTACAGTCAATCCTTTCAAGCAGGGTAAAACACAACCCTTTCAGAACTGCTCTCTCTCTGGGGAGCATTTGTTTGGAAACCTCACACAGCCCCTCTAGCTGGCCAAAATCCAGCTGGAATTTGCAAGGGCTGACACATTGTTACCAGGAGAAATGCTGGGGCTGACTTCTAATGAAGAGGTGTTTAAAGGAAAATGTCCTACACAAGCATAAAGATAGTGACAATACAACTGTCACTTAAATCTTCCACATTCCTACTGCTGGCTGAGTGATCCTGAGTGCTTCTCAAAGCCCAGCTGAACAAGGTGGTTAACGAGGAGTACAGCTGAGTGACTCCACCAATCTCTGCCAGCTTCCCTGCAAAACAAAGGACAGCTTCTGTTTCTCTAGAGCTGGAAGCTGGACACCTTCTGCTAGCTCTGATAAAGGGCTAAAGGAATAGAGCTTTCAGTATTCACATGTGAAAGTATGAGCATTTGTCAGGCTTGGGCTCAGCATTTGCAGAGCTTATTCATCAAGAATATCACATTCAATCTAGTCATTCATTTAAAGTTATTATTTAGGAGTAAACTCATTTTAATGTCTGCTGGCACTTTGTGAAGCTCCTGTTGTAGCTGGTTCAACACCCTGTGATCCAGCTTGCTAAAGCCAAGGGCTAGAGAAACACCATCCAGATAAACCTGTGCCAAATTATCATGTGAGGAAGACGAGATATTGCCAATAACTGTCCTTGCCACAGCAGCCCCAGTCCATGACCCAGCATTAGCACTGGGTGAGCTTCTCACAGCTTCTTACTGAGGCCTGTGAGAAGAATTTATTCCTCTCAATCACCTGCCAGGGCTCACAGGTTATGGATGAAAATGGCACGGCTGCTACACAAAGCTACTGTGGAGCATTGGAGAAAAAAAACTGGTTTTCTCCTCAGAGCAGTGCACTTCTGGGAGAAGAGCACACTGAGAACACTTAGGCTGCTGCCATCCATTGAAAAATACAACCTGTCAGCACCCTCCACTTGGCATCCCTAATATATACACTAATAAAACAAACCCAGAAAACAAAACGGTGGGAGGAGGTCAGAATAATGACATGAAAATAAGACAAACAGCACTTTCCTACTCTAGGAGTGTGTCCAAATCAGATCTGGCTTTGGACTCTTAATGCAGTGTAGATTGAAACTAAGATCTAACAATGGGAGTTAGAATATTTTTTATATTTTTGTAACTACAGCTTTTTTCATGGGGTAGTATTTGTAATCTAATAAGTCAATAGATTTTATATTTGCCTTGCATTTGCACCTGATACTTCTGGAAAAAATGTAAAGGTTTACAAGTTTATAATGATAATTTACAGGTGTGAAAGGCTTTTTGTTTTGTCGGGATAGCAATTCTTACACTTTTGAATCAAAATATAATGGCATAAACTGAGTTTTTTCTAAACATTCTATTATGGTGCCTTTTCTGTTTCTGACATTATAAGGGATAACAATTTATTCTTGATGCATCTCATATGGAAGGGTGGTGATTTCTATTGTCCATCCACAATATTTGTATGTATTGTGATAAGGTTAATGTGCATTTTTGTGGAACAATCCTGTAAACCTAAGACAAAAAGGCTTGTTTTCCATGTCTTTGAAATATTTCATTAATAACAGACAATCCTTCCTTTCAAATGCATGCTTCTAGGTTTGATCTTCCTCCAGGTGCTTCTTATAACAGTACTTCAGATGTATGAGACTTCCAAATAATAAAGCACATGTTAAAAAAATGGTAATATTTCTCCATTTTCTGTGTCACTGGAGCAACACCAGCTGGATTGCAATATGACGCATTTAATCCCATGTTCAAACCACTATTTACTAATATTTAGTACCCATGTACCAGATCATTAATTTCTGTATCACTCCAGTTTATGGACTTGACATTTGTCCAACTTATTACCACACAACTATTCCCTACCAGTGCAGAACTGTAAATTGAGATGCTCTTAGGCAAGGTTATGCCCTTAATTAATCCTATAATGTAAGGAGTTGTAAGCAGGAGTCAAGCAAGCCAGACTTCCTTTTTCACAGAGAGCATCAGCCAGGCAGCTGAGGCTGATCAGATGTGTCCTGAGAGCTTTGGTGAGGGGTTTGTTTGGTGTTGTCATTTCCCATTTCCCTTTTTAAAAACTTCTTACATGGCTTGTAGGAGATTAATCTTACAGAGCAATACTGTCTTGTCTTTTTGCAGTGACACCTCAGAATTACTTTAGTGGTGTTTGTTTGGTAATTTCAAAGAAAGCGAAATTTAGGGAAAGGGAAACTAGTCCTGCTTCTGTGAACATATATGCATATGCCAGAACCACCAAATATCAGGATTTTGAGTGTTTTCTGGAACAGAAACACCTACCTGTTTGTCTGGAAGGTTGTTTGTTGTTTTTTTGTGGGGGGGGCAGGTGTAGGAAATGAAGTAGGTTGGTTGTTTTACGAACAAGAATGTGGTCTGATACAAATGCTTATATTATGAATTATCAGTCAGATTTTTTTACAGCTCTTGTTGAGTGACAGAGTCTGTCCTGTCTGGCTCAGGAGATGTGCCAGATGCATATGATACAGAAAAAGCTACTCACTTCAGAGAGCTTGAGTATACACCATGTGAAAACCACTAGTGGTTTAAAGCATTATCTAAATGCCTTTTTGCACAGTTCCTTGCTCAGATTTGTACAAACCCCAAGATACTCTTACCTCTGGTATTATTATTTTTATTTAGATACATGCAAGGTAAGTTTTTTTCAAGGAATTCTATTTTTAACGATAGGGATTTGAGTATTTTATATATTCAATACTTGGTGTAGCCACGCCTTTCTAGTGTTCCCTGTTACTACGTGTTTATTAAATCCTGTCTTCACCTGATCAGAATTTGCACAATCTGTAACCATTTGCACTGGACAGAGCAGGTTTGTTCCTTTGGTTAGCTCTGAAATCCTGCATGTTCTGCACACTGAACAGCAGTAGTTTAGCTAAGCAGTAGTTTAGCAGTAGTTTAGTTGGTAGTTGAGCTCTGAAATAGGGCCCTTCTTACCAATACAGAGGCTTCCCAGCACCGCCTGCTCCGGTCGCAGTCCCTGGGGATGGGAACGCTCACTTGCTCCAGCACAGCTCCTGTGTCCGGGGCTGCTCCGAAAAGGGAGCAAAGCAGCGATTGTGAGTGTGTGTGTGTGTGTGTGTGTGTGTGTGTGTGTGAGTGTGTGTGTGTGAGCCTGCCCAGCTCCTGCCAGGGCATAAGGATCATTAAATCGTAGAATCATAGAATGTTGGGGGGTTGGGATGGACCTTAAAGGTCAGCTTGTCCCAACCCCCCCGCCTGGGCAGGGACAGCTCCCACACGGCCAGACTGCTCAAGGCCTTATCCAGCCTGGCCTTGAGCACTGCCAGGGTTGTGGCACTCACAACCTCCCTGGGTTCCAGTGTCTCACCACCCTCCCAGTAAACAATTTCTCTCTATTATCGAACCTCAGTTTCCTCCCTTCCAATTTGTACGCATTTCTCCTTGTCCCGTCACTACAGGTGCCATCGCCTGCGGCACCTGCGAGACGGGGCAGTCCCGCACCCCGTCCCCTCACGCCGTTCCCTCCCTTCTGGCAGAGCCCGGGGACCGCGGCCTCCGCTCGCCCCTGTCCGCCCCGGCGGCTCCCGCCGCCCCTGTCCGCCCCGGGGGTGTGTCCGGCGGCCCCGCTCGGGGCACGGCTCGGGCACGGTTCGGGCCGGCTGTTGGCCATGGCCCCGGGGAAGGCTCCGTGCCGGCGGCGCTGCAGCGACTCGGGCGTGGAGCCGGACCGCGGGGCGCTGCCCGGGGACAGGGAGCAGCGCACCGCGCTCTCCCAGAAGAAGAAGGACCAGCGCATCGCGCTCTTCCTCAGCGACTTCGACCAGCAGGGTAGGGCCGGGGCGGCCCGGGGTGGGGAGGGAACGGCGGCTCCGGGCCGGGACAGCCTCGGCCGGGAGAGCTCTCGGGCAGGACCGCCTGCCCCGCGCCCCGGCTTGGCGGCTGATGGAGGCTCCAGGCGCTCCGGCTCCCGGCTCGGATTTATCCGGAGAAATCGCTGTTTTAACCTTCTTTTATAGCGCGGTCTTGCGGTGCTTATACTCGGAAACATGTAACACGCATGGGCAATAAGAGCTTGTTTTGTTTTAAAGCCAAGGAGCACATCCAGGAGATGAAGAAAGAGCTCGATTCGCTTTTGCAGACAGCGGAGAAGGCTTTTGCGGTGGAGCTGCTGACGATGCCGGCTGCCATCAGAAAGATGAAAAGGAAAGAAGTGCTCGGTGAGAGAGCGTGGCCCTGTGCTCGGGCTGCGGGCAGCGATGTGCCCGGGGCTACCGGAGAAAACCTGGGAACTCGGTGGCTTTCGTGAAAAGGTTTGCTTTGTCTGCCCTGTCTTTTAAGCAGATCAGCAGTGCTGTTACCCAGCAGATGCTCGCTGAGCACTCCTGTTCAAGTAGACTGATCTGTGTAACACAGTATAGAATTGGTGACTAGTCTGCAGAGTACTGTTACGTGTTGCACTTAAGTAATCTTATTTTAAGTCTGAAGAAACAAGAAATAATTACAAACCTAGTGTTTCCTGTGTGTAAAAACAAGCTTTTGTGTTCATCTGAATCTGTTCATCCTTAGCCACAGAGATTATTTTCTCTTTGTCAATTTGAACTCTCCTGAGCCATTCTAATCTAGTCACATACCTGTGATGATAAACAAACAAGTTTAATTTTATCTCCCATTGATGCAGAGGTTTAAGATGTGTACACTTAACATCAGAAGTATATTCTGGTGAGAACTGATGTTTCTGGGATCTACCTTGCAGCTGAAAGTATTTTGGTGTCTTTCTGGAGAAACTTCTGCCTAAGAGCATTAGCTGTCTGCAGTGCAATGTGTGTGTGTGCGGTGGTTCTTTGAATTTGGAAGATACCCTGTGTGACTACACAGGATTCTTTCAAGGATTAAACACTGAAATGGCCTTAGATTTTCATTGGTGTTTTGTAGGAGTGACTGTCCTACAAGACTGGAATCTCGTTCAGATGTAACACATATGCTGACCTAAGGTTATCTATTTAACCACTGTAATCCTGAATTACTTGTTTGGCTTCTGAGCCCATAAGATAAGAATCTAAAGATAAAAATTATGCAAGTAATAGTATCTAAATAAGTTATAATTTCTTGAGTTACAGATTTGCAAGGACGGGAGGAAGTGGCTCTTGCTGCTGCAGTGGTAAGTGTGTGTTTTGAAATTTTATCACAGTTTACAGAATAGAATTCTTCTCTCCCTGCTGTAAATACTTCAGATAAATGATTTTATTTGACTGTATGTTTAAATAGAAGATGATATGAAAAGACTAGACAGTCAGCCATGGTGCAGTTATGAAGATTATCTAAAGTTTTAGGGTCATCTGCTGGCACAAATTCAGATGTTTCCAAAAAAAACCCAAAAAAACAGCCTGATGTTTAGCCAGTCCTACTTCCTGTCAGTTGTTTTCATGGCCTTTTAGATCACTGGCTTTTATAACATAATATGCATCTACTGGGAAAAATCTGATGACCTTCCTTTGTTGGATAAACAATTTTTTTTTTAGACTGACTGCTCTTTAGAAGACATTCCAAATCCCAAACCATTGAGGACCAACAGCAAAAAAGGCAGGTCAACTCATTAATATATAGCCTGTGGTTCTTGCATTTCCCTTTTTTTTTTTTTTCCTTTTTTTTTTCTTTTTTACTGGTCTGAACTTTACAAATGAATGTTAAGCCTGAAGAATACAAGAGAGAAAAGTGCATAACAGACCCCCCCCCAGCATTCAGTGTGGAGGATCATGAGCTGTGCTACAGTAGAATTCTTTAAAGCATAAGAGCTTCTCTCCTTTGTATTTATCAGAGAAAATTGTGAGAAGAGACAGATTTATGGCTTTACTGTATAGCAGGAGAGCTAGGAAAGTCACCCCTCTTTTTTAGGCTTTTCTTGACATTCTGCCCATTGAGCTTTGTTAGGAAAATACCATTTTTCTTCATATCCCCAAATATGCAATAAGGAGGACACTGCCACTGGGCTGTAATTCTGTTTGGTCTGTGGGCTGAGGGATTATCTGTGTGTCCCAGTGCCTGTGATGAACACACACAGTTTGCCTTGACCTGTGTCCCAGGTGAACGACATTGGGTGGCAGAAGGGGGCAAAGCTGTCCATGGAGGGGAAATAGGCTCCAAACACAGGCCTGAAGTGGTGTTTTGTGCTCTTCATGAGATCTTTATTTTCCTTGTCTTGCTAATACATTTCTAGTTAAGGTAACTACAATTGTTGAATATGAAGATGCCAAGCACAGTTCTGCAAAGAAAATAACTAAAAAAGTAAGTTTATTCAATTTTTATTCAAAAAACCTAAGGACTTAATCAGTTCTGACCTGCCACAAATCCTGCTAGATCCATGAGCAAGCAGGCCAGTGCTCTGCTGTTTGTTGGAAAAGTCAGTTATTTCAAAGGTAATGTATTTGAAGTTAAGCAAGGCTAAAGAGTAAATTATTTTCATAATGAAATATGGTATCTGCACTTCTAGTGACTAATTCACACAGGCTGGCAACTACTGGCATAATATTCTCTCTTGACTTGCCAGTAAGTCTTGATGGTTTGAAACTTTTTATTTTTAAAATCTAACTCATGTTTAACCCATGCTTTTCTGTAACTGAGTAGTGCATTCTTGTCTCTAAACCAAATCAAGTGTTTTAGTTTTGCTATCTCAGTCTGTCTGTGCAGTGTAGCTCCTCAACCAGCCAGTGGTGTAGCAAGATGACAACAAATAGAAAAAGTTTCTGTGCAGTTACAGACAGACTTTTACTGTAAAAAGGCTTAAAAGTTGGAAGGGTGTATATTAGACAGGTGGTTGGTTATAGAGAACTTCGGTAGGAATAAATATGTTTTGGCATTATGATACTTCTTTTAGAATGCATATTTGGGATTTTATATATATATCTAAAAGGCTGCACTATGGGGCTTAACTACCCTTTTTCAACAGGGAATTTTTACTGTATTGTTTCCTGCAAATACCTATCATTTTGCTTTCACATGCCACCTTTTTAAACTGCAGTCTTATACATAAATTTTCAGATTTCCAAAACCAGGTCGCTGGTTTCATTGGCCTCTGGTTTAAGTGGCAAACTGAACTCTCTTTCTAGGTAAGACTGACTTTTGATAGCTTATTTAACTCACCTAAATTTGTGAGTGCTGAACACAATTCTTTTCAAATACAGTAGCTGAGATTTGAGTCCAATGGGAATACATCTGACGAGAATTCTTCCATAACCTGAGATGCACTGTGGTGATGTGAACCCGAACAAAAAAGCCCCTGTAGCTGATGAAGGCAGAATGGTGCACAGTTCTGAACTTAGGGGAGCAGGATAGATTCCCAAACAATGCTAATGGAAGAGAACATGTAAGGAAAGCATCTTTGCTGTGCTGGTACTACTGAATTGTTCTGCAATAAACACCTAACTCAGGTATTGCAGCCCTCCTTGCCCAGTAACATAAATTATTATTTTGATCTTGTATGGTTTTAGATCCCTTTCTGTCATGCTGACCTCAGGAGGGCTTTTTCACATGTGGTTTTCATACTAGATCCCTGTCATGGGGCACTTCAGAATTCTCTAATCCACTGTCTATCTACCCTCATCCTAGCTAAAACTCCACAGTAGAAGTAGATGAGGAGCAAATAAATAAAAATAACAAACCAACAAAATAAAACTCCCAGCAAAACACAAAACCAAAAACTACTTTTTATTTTAGTATCTGTTTACTCTTCTGCTAGTGTGGCTTGCAGAAGGATGTTAAGTCTCTTTCTTTTCATTGCAGTTCCACAAATCTTAAAGCCACTCCAAGGGGAGCTACAAGGTAAGAGGCTTTTGGCTTGTTCTTAATAAATAATTTTGTTCAATACCAATACACTATAGATCTATATTATTATCAATCTAGCCATAACAGATCTCTGTGGTCTGTCAATAAATGTGACAGCAGGGATGCCAAACCAGTTACACCTCCTGCTTTGGGTGTGGATGTTAACTTACACTCTCATGGAGGCACAAGATTTGATGTCCTAAGTAAGTCAGCTTAAAAAAATGTATTCAGAGTATAAATTCTATTCTCACTCACTATGTACAGGCTTACATCTCAGACTTGTTCTCAGAGCCCAATCTTGATTAAAATATCACCAATACTGCTGTGTTAAAAGAAAAATAAACCAATCACCACAACCCCCCAACCAAATACACTGATAATCAGTCCTTTGCATCTTGAATAGTCAAGATTTTCAGTTAGTATCATTCTCCATACACTAAAGGGTTTGGTTTTGGCACAAGCTGAAGTGAGGGGGTGAACAACTTAAATGGGTCCTGAAACCAGTAAGGGGTTCAGTTTCACCTTGGCCTGCTATGTCAGAGGCTTGTTTCCATGCAGAACACATCCAGATCTTACAATTTTTTAGTAGAAAAAGAACAATTGTATAATGAAAACTAGGAATTATGCATGGCATAAGGCATGCCCTGTGCCTCTGAGAGGTAGCAGCTTTGGTATTTATCTCCCTCTGTAGTAGACAGATACAGCACATGTCTTATCTTAAGCCCTGAGGCATGAAGTTTCCTCTTTCCAAAACTGTAAACATTCACTGCTGATATTGGAGAGTGGATATTCTTGTTACTGAGTGGCCAAAATGTCATCTTGTGTCACAGGCTTACAAGGTTACTGCAGTGGTAGGGTCATAAAACATTACCCAGAAATGCCTGTAAGTGCTGCTCATGGTTGGAGTGCTGTAGTCTCCCAGCAGAACTGGAGAAATTTAAACAAGACTCCCTCTCTCCTAGGTGTATTTCCTACTACTGGCATTTGCTTCATGCTTGAAAATTTCCAGCAGAGCATAGAAAGTTAACCTCAAAGTAACATTTTCATTGTATTCTAGTGCTGGATTACAACAGACTGTCTCAAGAACTTTACCTACCAGTGGAAGAGTTCAAGGCATGTTAAAAAGAAGTAAATCAGTACCCCAACACAAAAGTGTTCCATTTGTCAACATTCCCCTGGCTGATGGACAGGTAATTTTTTTTTTTTAAACATTTTCAACTTACAGTAGTTGATCAATGCAAATAGTCTGGTAGTCTTGCTATTCCTAAATGAGATGCTGCTAAACGAAAGGAAAAATGATTGCCAAAGTTTTGTGATGTACAGGGAAGTTTCAGAGAAGCTGGGCATGCAAGAACAATCTTTTAATCTTGTCATTTTCTCTTCACAGACAGTCTGTACAGCTGGTGGAGGCCTCCGTAACATTGATGTGCAGCTCCTAAATCAGGATACAGTACAGCACATTCATAACCTGGTGGTAAGCTTGAACTAGGAGGCTTACAGATCTGTGGATTCAGACACCTGGGCCCAGGCTTTCATGTCAGATTCTGTCATGAATGCAAATTCAAATGCTTTGGAGTTTAGGCCTAAACTGGTTGGCATCAGTTGGAGGGAGGAAGAGGGAAGGGAGAACTGCTGCACATGGATCATGTGTAAAAGTAACTGCATTTACATAAGCATGTGCAGTTTGGTGAGAGCCTGAGGGGCCACAGGAACATAAACTCTTCCTTCTGCAGTGCTCTGGTGGCTGTCCTAGCATGTGAGCAAACTGCCATTCTCTTATCTCTCATTCACAAAGGCTCACAAAGCTATGACTCAGTTTTGATTCCCCTTACAATCCATTATTCTGTGTCCCTTGCTGTAAAGTTCTTCTGAGTAAGAACTATACACCTGTTAATTCTCTGCTGCAGTTGAACAGGAACTGCCTTAATGGTTGTAGGAGCAAAATAAAGTGGAGCAGAACTTTGTAGCACATACTGCCCAACCCTCCTGAACATGAGGGTACCTGGGCTATTGTTTGAAGTAATGGAAATCTACCCAGACATGAGAGCTATTAGCCAGTTTACAGTTGTGCAGGTATAGAGACCAGTGCAGCTGAATCAAGATAAAGGTCTGGGAGCTGTTCTGTGGTTTTTGTTACGGCCCTGCCTCTGTAGGCAGACAGTGGGGAGTGAAGAAGTGCTCACTGCTTGCCTTAACAGGAGAGACCTTTCTTCCTCAAAGTTCTTTTGGGTAGCTTGAGCTAAAATGAATTTTTCCCCCCTCAGAGTGAGCTGACTGTACTTTGTGGAAAGGTAACACCTAAACCAAGTTAATGGAACGGTCCTGTGACTACAGAACATTTGTGACTGCTCGTGCCTGCTGCCTCCAGTGTTGAAATTATGTCTATCATGTCTTAATAAAGCTGTATATTGCCCAGTAAATGTTTTTATAAGCTTTTACATCATGTGATGTGTTTTATTAAGTTCCTGTTATGAAGGATACCAAAGCATAAGAAAATGCTACTTTGTCTTTATAAAAGGCTTAGGTTAGATTTTAACTAAGTTCACAGCAAAATGAATTGTAAGAGGCTGTCTGGATATAGGAAGTAAGTTTCTCTAATATTCAACTCACAAATAAACTGAAGTACAAGATACTAAATTTTTGAACAGCCTTAAGACACTTTTAGTTATATGGCAGCATATATGAAACTAACACAGGAATAAAATTTACTTCCATCTTGTGTGTGACATGACAGGTAAAATTAGAATTTGTTATCAGGTGCTGCTGGCAGAAACTGGCAGAAGATTAATGCCAGCTGAGGACTGAGGCAGAACTGCCCTACAGTGATCAGCTCTTCCTCCACCCTTTCACTTCAGCTATCTGAAAAGTTACCATGAATCCCTTCCTCTTTTCTCCTTCAAAAACAAACCCAATCTGAATGAGGACCAAAGGTTTAGAGTATTACTCTATTTTGCAAGGACTTGAAAGCAGGTGTGGTAATTGTTTAAGCACTGCAGGTTACAAGGACTGACTCCTTGGCGAGATCAGTCAGGAGAAAGGATCAGCATGTAACCATGGCTTCACAAAAAGCAACCCCAGGTTTTAATAAATGAAAATAAAAGACCCACTAGAGAATGCCACATCATAAGTCAGTACTGAAATACAGATCAAACAGTATTTATTTTTGCTTAATTTTTAGAGTCTATAACAAGGATGTTCAGCAACACTCAAATGCCAATGCCTACCCAAGCACATTGAAACCCCTGGAGTTTGTCCCTCCAACCTCATCAATAAAGTGTCAACAACTACCAGAAAAATAACTAAACAAGTCACACTTCAGATTTGTAAAGAAAAGTAGAGCTTCAACTTTCTCACTTAAACAGGAGAGAAACCTTGCTATAGAGGCAGCTTACCAACCCAACACTGTTCATGCACAACAGCTCCTTATTTAAGGTCACATTTTCGCTTTGTTCTGGCATTTTTGCCAATTAATAGTAATAGAACTGCAGCTGGAGATCATAGTATCTTCATACTTAAACCAAAGTGCAAACTACTAGAAAAGTAACAAAACCATCTACATTTATTATGTTTCCAGGTTAAACTTTTTTTTTAAACTGGAAACATTTCTCTAGGAAGTGAGGCTGAATCAGACTTTGAATAGGATTCAAACGCTAAGAGAAAAACACCATTATTTCAAAATTTAATCATTCCCCATTTAAGGGGTTTGTTCAGATTGAATTCAGATATCCTTGTGTTTTCTTCACACAAAGGGGACATGGCTGCAGCCTTCCCTGTGCCAATTTAGTCATCTCTCATTTCAGGAAGAGACTTGAATGTGGCACACAATTGTTATCTAACCTTTACCTAGTCTTAAAGCAGCTTCAGCCTCCCTAGGTTTATAATATATCTATCATCTACGTAGTCTCTTCATACACAGACTAGTTAAAGCCACTGGAAAAGTAAGAGTTACAAGGCAAAAGAAATATATTATACACCAACTGCTTTTATTTAATTTCAGAAACCGTTCACAAGATGGTAGAAAAAAACTTACAACCACTTCTAATTTAGTCTTTCATTGTTCCCAGTCAGCTCTAAACCCATTATGTGCAAAGCCCATTTACCATGCATCTAGATGATAGATACAGGCTATGAAATTCTTGATTCTACTTGTAGCAGCTTATGCAGGTGCAGCCAAATACCAAGCCTCAGGACAAATTGTACACAAACTTTACAATGTAGAATTTGAATTTAAAATATGAAACTTAAAATCTACACAAAACTGGTAAAAATCAAGCACAGATACGAGGACAAACTTAAAACCCATGTGAAAAGGAGTCTTGTCTTCCTTTCAAGTGCTTTATTCTGCTACACAGTCAAAATGAAGATGTAAGCTTGTGGTTAGTTTAAATTACACTCTGTAGATACTATAGACCAATTTAAAAGTTACACATACAGCAATAGATGTCCATTGGTTCATCTGGATTACTTATACAATCCAGCTGGATTGTTGAAAACAAGTCAGGCAAAATTTGAAAGAAAATCCTTGTGCAACTTTTTAGACAAATGTTTACTGGTGGGCACACTGTACCCCAGGTCCATGATGGCTGCTTTCTTCATCAGAACTATCATTATAGGCTTCACGTCTCTGGCCACCACCTGAACCACGAGTGGTATCAAATTCTTGAAGATCTACCTCTTCTGCATCACCAATTACATTGGGAAATTCTGGTCTAGCTGGCAGAAGATCTTCAAGTTCCTGCCCCAAAAAAAGAAATGCATTCAGTATTGCATCTACAGCTCCTGAATAAAGTGACTGGTTTCCCACAACTTTGAGACACCTCTAAGAGCAGGTTTGGCTTAGAAGTCTATGCTGATGAAAGCCCTGAACTGCAGAGTCATTTGTATCAACTGCAAGACAACTTCAAGAAAACAAACAGCTCCACATATCACCAACCAAAAGTGCAATCAGTAAATACAGTTGCACTCTGTAAATTTATCACACAGCAACAGAAAGATTCTCCTCCTGCCTTCATCTGTGTCCCATATGCCCTTCCCTTAAATATAGCTTCCATAAATTCGTATTTCAATGGGTATTTCCAAGTAACACATGGCTCATAAAAAAGGTTAAAAGAACTTTACTTGCATCTAAATTTAAGTACTGAAAGCAAGCCCAGGAGGTACAACATAGGCTCTTTGCACACTCCGTCAAGTAAGACACCACATTTATGCTTGAAAAACTACTTACTGAAAGCTTTTCTGGGCTAATCCAGTTATTTTCAGGAAACTGAACATCAAATTTAATGTAGAGATCCCCCTTCTCAAAAGGATTGCGATACTGTGGCATTCCTTCACCTCTGACTACACGAACACAACCTGGAATTCAAAGGGAAGTCAAGCAATCAGGAGAATGGTACTGCAGAGCCATTCTCTCTCCAAACAGTTCTGTTTCCCCAGCCTAGGTTCAGTTAACAGGACAAGGGTGGGATTAAGTGCTGAAGAATCACAAAAGCATAAACCAAGAAATCCTTATCAGGTCAAGCCTACCTGGTTCAATTACTTTTCCAGGAGGATATTTAACCACAATCTGACGTCCATCAAGGTGCTTAAATGTGAACTGAAATCCACACAGTGCTTCAACAAGTCCAATCTTGTGTGTCATATGCAAATCATTCACATCCCGCTGGAACACCTGGAAAACATACCTCCTTTCTAGTACTATAATCACAACTCCACCAGATTCATTCTTGAGAGTTCATTATTATTTATCCTTAAAATTCAATGCCAGATCAACAGCCTTTGTATGACATGAACTTGGGTCTGTTAATTCAGATGGCTTAACACGCTTGGGAAGTTTGTGCCTGACCAAGTGTCATCCAAAATAAGCCAAACCACACCACACACCAATGTAAGATTCAAATTAAAACAGGCCTGTACAGCAGCACTGCTCTCTACTCCCAACATCTTCCATACAAGCTACCTATGAACAAAACTGACAACAGTTTGACACTATTTCCCCTGCACTGGAGTACATAAATCACATGTTTGCTTTTCAACTCTTGTCCTCATGCATATCTGCTTAGCTACCTTGACCTACAGCAGGACTTTGATCACTTAGTCCACAGCTGTCCAAAGAGATCTTTAGAGCACAATAACTCAGGATTCTTAATAAAAGTAAATATTAAAATTTTTCCACGAGTCCCACCTCAAAGGAAATTTTAAGAACATAAAGTCTATATAGTTTTACTCACTAGGACAAGGTACAGACTAGCAGATTAGCAGTCCTTGACACACCTTTGAAAAGCCTACAAAGTACCTAATTAGCAGATAACCAACATTAAATCCTTAATATGAGTGGAGTTTAAATTTGTACCCCATGCTACTCTGTAACAACAGAAAACTCCTCTTTGAGTGCAACACACAAACTAGTTCTTTTTTCATCATAGCTATACCTGGCATTTTTTTTATTTAAAAAAGAGCAGTCACCCCAACTCTTCCCCACATGAGTTTTAACAGAAGATAAACTGCAATATTTAATTCCAAAGTGCAGTGTATATAGTCCAGAATACAGTGAACATAAGTCTTACCAAACCCATATAAAAGAATAATGTTTGTTTCATTATGTGAATCAGCAACATCACCACTGTGTTATTTCCAGAACCACAGTAGCAGACACAGAAAGCACCATCTGGGGTTTTATCAGGAGTTCCCTGACATGTCACAAGACATGGAAAAAAGTTATACTTCGAATTTTGTTAGTGTCATGAGCAAAGCAGATTAAAGTTAACATCCTGAATGTACTGTATCAAAGTCAGTCAGTCTGAGCTTATGTGAGAAAGCTACACCTCTTACTAGCATTAGGAGGCAGCAGAAGCTGTCTGTCCTCTGGCTAAGGACTTGCCCAGATTTTCTGGCTCACCATGAAAGCCACGTTACTCACTATAAATCTATTAAAAGCTCACCATCTCTCCCAGAGCTGCAACTGTATCAATTACTTTAAATGAATGGCCATCTATATAACTTAAATATTAACAACTGGAATAAAAGGCATTTAAAAGAAACTCAAAAGCATTACCTCATTCTCCTTCTCTTGGAGTAAAAGGACAATATCGCCTGGTTCCACGCCAGGAGCCTGATCTGCTTCTCCACTGAATGTAATTCTCTGCCCATGTTTCATGCCTTTATCTACATGGACTTCAAGTATTTTCACCTCTTTGATCACCTTCTTCCCTTCACATTTTTTACAGCGGTCTTTTTCATTAATTACTTCACCTAAATAAAGACAAATTTTAAGTTCAGAGACTCTGACATAATCGCATCAAAGTCCTAGGAAAAACTATCTGAAAGCAAGCTGAAGAATTTCTGCAACACAAGTAGTGATTTAGATATTGCTTTATGAATTCCTCACAAGAGGAAATCCAGGCTTTATTTACCCTAGCTGAGACAGGGGGAAGGAAGGGAAAAAAAACCAGAAGTTCCCTGACTGCTCCGTCTCCCAGAATATCCCCACAAGACAGTCCTGAGTAAATGCAACCAGCAGAACCAGAGTCTTGCATGCAAGAACAGAGAAAGAGTGGTCACATGAGATTGACCCCTACAAAGGTAATTACTGTTTCCAGCAAACTGAAGGGTGACAATCCAAAATGCCTTCAATGCTCTGTTCTACCTCACCTTTATTCTTCCAGTGAGCTCTTGTCTCTACACATAGTAACCAAAGAATTAGGGCACATGGACTGTAAAATTTCAGTACTAAGTGTCACAAGCAGGTGCACTTGGCTTAAAATATTAAGCTTCTCACCTTAAAATACCTTTCTGTGAAACAAAGCATAAGATTATGATGTACTTGCAACTACAAAATATGTAGGTTGGGCATAAGAAATGTTAAAAACAACATCATTTATGAAATGTTTTAATTTGACAAGTCACAAAATACAACTCTGTAGCTTGAGTGTTGTGACGAGTAAAATCATCCACAAGGTGATGTTACTAATCTGCCAACTGCAGAAGACATTAAAAGAAATCATATGAAGTGCTGAACTTGTCACCCTCAAATAGAACCAAGTCAGGCAAAGATATCATCTTAATTTGAAGAAGTTAAAAATTCAATTTTAGGTTCCCATTTTTAACCTATGGCTGTCCTCAGATATCAGGAGACGAAAAAAGAAAAATAGCTCCTAAAGCAGCAACATCTTGGATTTTTACTTTAACACAAGAGTAATAGCAGTAAATAATATTCACATCTAAGTGTTTCTAAAGATGATCAATCCCTACTGCTTGAGCTTCTAAGGCTGCTTTTCAGTACATTAAACACTGCAGATCTTGCTGCTGTTGAGTGAAATGATTTCTCCATGCTGCCACCAGAGCGAGGTGCAGCTGACCGGCTAAGGGCAGAAGTGTCCCGGATAAGTTCCTCCCGAGATTTGAGCAGGCGCTGGATCCAAGCAAGCACATTTAGCAGCAGAGAGGCTGGCCTACCTTCTCCATTGCAGTCGGAGCACACGGACTGCATCTGCTGCACCATGCCCGGGGCCAGCTGCCGGATCATGATGCGCATGCCCCGGCCCCGGCAGGCGTTGCACTTCTGAACGGAGCCGGCCTTCCCTCCCTGCCTGCAGCACAAAGCACCGGTTCCGTGAAAAGGAAGGTCTTCGGAAAGAAACCAGAAACCCCCTCCGGCACAAGGTTAACATGCCTACATGCCCAACTGCACTGCCAATTACAGTGAGGTTCTCTGCTCTCCCACCCGTCCCCCACACAAAGCCCTTGAATAGTTCCAGTTCCACGGCATCATTCAAGTTCAACAATTTGCTGGTCTGAAAGCAGGCTCCGGTAAGTCAAATACTGATAAAGATCTGACACAGGAGATCCTCCATTACGCTATCTGCCAACAAAGCAACCAGAGAACTCAAAAATACAAACAAACTTACCCGTTACATGCACTACAAAGGACATTCTTGCTAAGTTGTAGTTTAGTTGTCTTTCCATTATACAGATCTTCTAAAGAGACTCTAGAAAATAAAGTATTTCTCTCGGGTTATCATTTAACAACTTACTTTCCCCATGCAATTAAAATACTTGCCTAGGACAAATAAAAAAAAAGAAAAATAACCTAGATATTTCTAACAAGACTAAATCTGCTATTAAAATAAGATTTTAAAGCACCATTTTGGCTTCCCCAAAGAGTTACAAAAAAAAATCCATACATATCAATATACACTTGTAAATCTGAGCATAGTTTCAGAGAAAAGCTGTAATTTAATCAGAAGAAATCAGATAAGACTGATTGTGTTTCTTGATAGGAAACAAGCTTATCTAGAATTTTAGGTGCTATTATACAGTCATAATTAATTATTATTTTTAATTCTACCAGGCAAGTGAGAAACAAACCTCTGTAAACACTCCAGACAATAATACTGTCTATTGCATAAGCACATAGGAACACATACAGAATACTTACTACTGTACTGGGTTTTCTACACAAGAGAGTTTAGAGGGGAGGGGTTAGCATGTCCCCAAGGCCACTCAACTTTTTAGTGTTCTTCCTAAAAGGGTTTGTTAGCAGATAGAAATTTCAACTCAATGTACTGAGAACAGGTTGCCTGGCATCAGTATTTAAAAATAACAACAAAATCGAAGTTCATTAATAATATACCATGGAGTACTAGCTAGCAAACTAAGCAAGCACGTGAAGTTAAACAGACTTCACCAAGCATGGTTTGCCAACCACAGGAAAGATGTTGCTTAACTAAGTTCTTAAAAGTGACCTGCTCAGCAGGCAAAAAGCCAGCCATGACTGCAAGAAGAGATCTCCAAAACACAGATCTGATATTCAAGAACAGCTTGGAAAAAATAAACAAAACGAAAGCCACCACACACACTTTTCCATTAATTCTGAAGTTTAACCATAGTTCCAGCTGGTATTGCCCTGTGAATTCAAGTCTTTCCAGAGCACCTCCACTTTTCCAAGAATATATTTGGCTGTTGAAGGCTTTTCCAGACTAGAATTACCAAACATTAAGGAGCAAAACAAAGGAAATAAAGCTAACAAAGTACATAATTCAAATAACCTGGCCAAGTATTTAGTAGTATCTAGATTAACCAAGAAAAGTAACTCCAGATGACTGCTCCCTGCTCTACACACAACATGCAGTTTTGAAGAGCAGTGCAGACTGCAGAGGTTCTCAGCTGAGGAGTGTATCAAGAATAGAAACCAGCAGAGCTTCTGTGTACAAAGTACATAGTTTCAAAGTATAAGCTGCAGCATCAAGTACTCACTTGAGTGGATGCATCATATCTTCTCCTCTTCTTCTACCATTGCGACTTCTACTCTGGCCACCCATGAAATTGAACAATCCACCACCAAAGATATGGGAGAAAATATCGTCCATTCCACTGCTTCCACTCCCTTCCCGGAGCCCCTGCTCTCCATATCTATCATACAGCTCACGCTTCTCAGGATTTGACAGTACTTCATAGGCAAAGCTTATTTCTTTGAACTACAAGAGGAACAGAGTCAAAACAGGGCACGATCTTTTAGAACTTCAAGGCAGCATTTTATGAGTTTCTCCCCCTGCATTAACATCTATCAATTAACAAGGTACACAATGAAAAACTTTTTCACCCTCATTTTAATATAACTTGTTCTTCATAAGAACTTTAAAGTCACACTTGGGCTTATTTTGTTACATCTTACCATAAAATGACATTTTACTGCAAAACTTGGTTAGCTTTGTTCTTTACTAGCATAAGACAGATTTCTTACAAATAATTTTTTAAAAAATCCAACTGAAGAAAACGCCCCAAGTACACAATATTGCAGAAGCCAAAAGGCAGAATACCCAACAGTTACACACTAACATCAAGGACTTCAAGATGTTGGACACTTAAAATACACTAACAATTAAGTAGCTTACTGAAATATATATAAATGTAATTGGCAAATTAGTATCTTTTCACACTCACCTCTGCTCATCTCTAAGGAGCCATTGAACTTCAATTTCGTTAAAGATAATCAACTGAGTCAATTCAATTGACATTTTTTAAATTGCTTTTAGCATAACAAATCTAATTCAACCTTCCCACATATGTAATTTGTTTTATGTTGCAGCAGTTCTAAGTATCTCTACACATGTTTTTCCATGTTGGAGAAACCTGAAAAACTGAATCTTTTTCAAATTTCTATGTAGATGCCAATGCCAGCTGACATCATCTCAGGAAATGAGAAGCAGTTTTTTTCCTCAGCATTACTTTCTCAACCAATTTGACTCAGCCAACTGCTGCGTTTTGTCACAAGGTACACTGGCAGATTTTGAGACTGGGGAGAAGTTGACCAGACAATACTCCCTCTTGCAGTATTGTTTAACAACTTGAACAGCAAGCCCCCAACACCTGTATCCAGTTCCTTAGATGCTATTGTAATAGCAAACTTAAGGTATTTAAAAAAAATGAGTCTTTCTTACTTTGTCCCCTGCATTTGGATTCTTATCAGGATGGTATTCCTTGGCCAGTTTTCTGTATGCCTAGTTGAAAGAGGTAAAAAATTAGTGAAAATTTCCATGAATCAGTTCTTTTCTGAGAAACTCAAGTAGCGTCCTCACCAAGAAAGAAAATCCTAATAAAGCAGAGTGAAAATATTACAGTGTTTCAAATCACTCATACATTGATATGACCTGAAAAAACGTTAACATTGCATTAACTGGACTTGCACTTAAACACAGCCATGGCACACAATAGCTAGAACTAGTTTTCCAGCTTATCCTCATTAACTCAGAGGGAGAATCCCATTTGACTTTCATTAAAATGATTTACTCTTTAGAACCCACTCAAACCCTACACCACAACAGTAAATTTGAACCCATTTTTCTTTGCTCTCAATTGCAGCAGTACAGCAACAACAAAATGGCTGCCTCAGCCTCCCATTCAACCCTACAACCCCTCCTTACAACAAGCATTTCCTTTTTTCCTACCTACCACTCGTGGAAGAGTTCACCTCACTTTGAGCTGAGTAGATGAGTTACATGTGCAGAAATGTACACAGCCCTACTTTTATTCAACTTCATTGTTGTAGATCAGGAGGAGGATTAAGTACAGCCAAATCCCCAGAAGGGACTTTCCAGACTGCTTTTTTCTGACCAGCAAGCACTCTGACACTCTGCACCATCACTGGATCTTCAGCAGCCCTTCATCTGCTCTGCCTACACTTGAGAGGATCAAAGCAAACACAGCAGCAGAGACTTTTCCTACTGCTGGAGAAACTTCAACCCTTCCTCTCTCCACCTCAACCCCCCCTCATAAAACAATCAGGGGACAGATATTACCACATTACATTGGATATAGTCTTTTATTTTTCAAATAATCCCACTTAAAAGCTACAGTGATGTAACTGCAATAAATTGAAGGATCAATTCTTGGAAAGGATTTTTCAAACACTTTATTTCTGAATAACTGAACACTTAAAGTAACTCTTTAGAACTACAATGTTAAGGGCTTTACACACAAAGCTTTACAGAAATCACAACTTCTGCACAAATTTCCTTTATACCCATACAGTTACTTGTCATTACTGATTTTATCTTGAAATACTCAGTACTTTTGCATGCAATCAAGACATGATAAAGAACTAATGAATTAAAAACAATGTTGATATTACAAGCCTAATATTCTAATTCATATATCTTATTGGACAGATCATCCAAAAGGAACAAAGCATGATGTTCCACAAACCTGTCTATTCTGTTATAATGGATGTTCCCCATACGTTTTAAGTATTATAACCAAGAAAAAACCAAAACACCACTAAACTGATAACCTAAGTAACATAATTTAATCAGGAAAAAAGGAGCTTGCAGCGGTTATTTTTAAAAAGAGAAAACCCTCACATCTTCACTGATAACAGCATTCCAGGCCAGAGCAACTCTTACAACTAATCATGGCCTTAAAGGAAGCCACCACTACTTATTTCATCAGAACCAAATCCAGAATCAAGAGCTACACTGGGAATATATATAACTTCAGGAAAAGTTAATGTAGCCACTGTAAAAGCCTGTTTTCTCAGCCCCTTCAGACTCAGGTTAATTTTCACTTTTTCTATACTGTAATATAGGTTAAAATACCAGATTTTAAAGCATCCATGAAACACCTCAAGGACAAAAAGATATACTTGAACTCCTTGGTGTTGCAGACAGTTGGAAAATCTACATTCCATGATTAGTGTAATATGCAGTAATTAATATTGGGTGGTGCAGGCTATCCGAGCAGAAAACAGGTCTGGTTTTCATTCTTATAGTAGACAAACTTTAAGCGAACTCTGCAAGGAAATAGAATATTCCGGTGGACAGGGCTGTATACAAAACACAACCTTCTCACCGCCTGCCTTCCATCTCCAGCACAATTTCAACACTGCAATTGCCTATCCCTGCACAAATTAGGCTGCCGCGTGCATGACGGGTAAGGCGCAGTTGTTGGTGCCAGCACCACCCACCCGCGGAAGCCTCTGCTAGTGAACCGCCTGGTTCATTCTCCTCCCTCACGTGTAAACGGTCATTAAGGCTCTCCACANCGTGAATAAAGGTCTCCAAAAAAAAAAAAAAAAAAAAAGAAAAAAAAAAAAAAAAGAAAGAAAAAAAAACAGTGCTTTATACACTACAGGATGGAAGTGCTATAGTGACGACCGGGCTCCAAGTTTTCACCTCCCCTCTTTGTTTACCTCGCCTTGCCGCTTTCGGCCTGGGAGGAATAGCATCTACGAGCGAAACCGAATCCTCCCAAGGCCGGCACGTGGGG
>VXBU01011522.1:161653-204632 GCA_013400315.1 Bombycilla garrulus
GGGCCCGTGACCCAGTTCCGGCGCGGCGCGGCAGGGGGCGCTGTGCGCGGCGCCACGGGCGGGAGGCGAGCGGCGCGCCGGGAGCAGCGTCCTCAGCCGTACCGCCTGTCCCTGCTCCGAGACAGCGCGCTGGGCCACCGGCCGGTCCCGCCTAGGACCGAACCCTTCCGTGTCAGCCAGACCGTCGTACTGAGTGCCCTGTCCAGTCTTTTCTTAAACACCCCCAGGGACTGTGACCCCGCCACCTCCCTGGGCAGCCCGTTCCAATATCTAACCACTCTTTCTGTGAAAAAATGTCCAACCTGACCGTCCCTGGGTGCAACTTGACGGTGCACTGTTCTCTCGTCCTGTTACCGTCGGGGAGAAGAGGCCCACCTGGCTGCACTCTCTTGTCAGCGAGTTGTAGAGAGTCTAAGTTCACCCCTGAGCTTCCTTTTCTCCAGGCTGAGCCCCCAGCTCCCTCAGCTGCTCCTCATCAGACCTGTACCCCAGATTCTTCCCCAGGTCCGTTTCCCCTTCTCTGGTCTCGCTTCAGCACCTCAGTGTCCTTCCAGAATTGAGGGTCCAGAACTGGACACAGCCCTCGAGGCGTGGCCTCACCAGTGCCCAGTACACTGGGACAATCGCTGCCCTGCTCCTGCTGGTCACCCTACTGACACAGGCCAGGGGCCATTGATTTTGGCCACCTGGGCACACCTGGCTCATGTTCAGCTTTTGTTGACCAGCACCTCCAGGTCCTTTTGCACCAGACACTTCCCAGCCACTCTGCCCCGACCTGGAGTGCTGCAGGGTGTTATTGTGGCCAAAGGGTAAGTCTGGCACTCGGTCTCGTTGAACCTGAAATGCCAACACTGTTGCTCTTGGCCTGAAATGCAGGACCTGAAGCGCCACTGTCTGTGCACACTCATGCCCCGAGCCCCCAGCTCCTGCCTCCCCAGGCGTGTCACTGAGCTGCACGGGGCACCTGCACACCAAACTGCTGCCTGCCCTCAGGCTTTAGTGGGTATTTCTTCAGGAACATACTGCTAAGTGGTTATAAATAGCACTGGTACCCATCTGCTCTGGTTTTGTGCTTTGCTCCACTGCTGGGATCTGAACCACCAGTTGCTGTGTGAGGCCCAGAGTGACTCACAAAGCACACCAGCCCCAAGGCCCCAGCTGGGCACCACTCTTTGCAGGCAAATAAAAAGCTGGGTTGTGTTTAATTAAATGTTTGTCTCTTAAAGCTGGCCTAGGAGAGCAATTACTGAGCCCTTCTTCTGCCGTAGCCTCTTGGTTTTTACTCCCTCGCTATGCAGAGGCTGCTGGAAGGCTCTAAGAGCTGTGGTAGGGGCATGGCTAAGGGTGATGGCATGGGGTCTGTATAAGGGCAAACCCCAAAGACTGGCTTTTCTCTGGGTAAGCCCAGGTTGTGCCTCGGAGAGAATACTTGAGGAAGTATAATACCTGAGGAAGAGGTGAGCAAGGCTGAGGAGAGGCTGCTGGGATCAGATTACTGGCCTGACATATGAGAGAGAACAGAAAATGCCCTTTCAAAAGATTGTTGTACTTGTGGCATAGAAATTTGAATAGGTCCGTTGCCTAAGGGGAACAGAGATGAATGCCTGAAGGCTTCTTCCCTCTTTGTCTGTGGGGCACCCTTCATCTTGACCCAGCCTGTGGTTGCAGTGGCTGGATTGGGAAGTACTGTCTGCTGGTGGCTTCTCTGCTGCTTATCGGGTGGGTGTTTTGTGTGCCCTAAATTCCATCAATGTGTTCTATCAATTTATTTATTTAGCCTGTAATGATCTGGTTTGGTACGTGATGGTAATACCTGCCTCTGGGGTTGCAGGTGTGGCAGCAGTCAAGAGCTTCAAAAAAAAATGGAGACTAGTTTCTGAGGGAGAAGAAGAGTGGCAGGACAGAGAATGGCTGCTGGAAAACAGTCCTATGGACTGTAATTATTAGTCTGGTTCAGGGATGCACAGAAAGAAAGAAAAGCCTTTGTAAGGAGAAGTATTCTTCTTTGGTGTTTTTGGAGGCTGCCTGTACAGCCTTTGGGAGTTTCATGGTTTAATTTCTGTAGCTAAACCCAGTAAGGCTTCATGATTTGGTTTACCTGTGTATTACTTTACTTGGCTTAATATTTTATAAAATAAAAGGCTAAATTCATCTACTCTAAGAACTGTCTGCTGTGCATACCTGATTTGAGTACTTTAGATTGTACTTTGCTGACAGATTGATATGTTTGTAGAGAAGATTTTTTTTTGGCATATGGGTTTTCTTTTTAGTGGGCAGTCAGGTAGGAAGAAAAGTTAGGAGTGTGTGGAAGAGTGCTTCTTTGCCCTACAGCTTAGATTTGTATTTTTAGGTGTTAAGCAGAATCAGCAAGACTGCTTTAAGCAGTACTTAACATATAAGGAACATTTAGCATACCATAGGATTTGTGTTTCCTTAGCATTAAAGAAATAGAATCTAAAGCTCTAAGAAGTGAGTTTGCTCAAACGAGTGGGGTGCCATTCTTATCTATGCCCATAGGGAGGGAGTTCACTGCAAGTATGATTCAGCCCAGACTTACCTGTCCTGGCAGCTGTGTGGCTGCTGAAGGCACTTGGCACCTTGGGCTGTGCTGGCAGCCAGAGCCTGAGCCAGGAACGCTGCACTGAGGGGGTGAGAGGTGAGCTCGGGGTATGGGCTCAGCACAGGCCAAGGAGGCAGTTCAGAAACAGTGACTGCTGCTTTCTTCTTCCCTGCCAAAACAGGCCTGGCTTGTAGCTTGCACAATCAAACTGGGTAATAAATAATAAGGAAACTCCTCTGGGAGGAAACTAGACATTTTATTTTCAAGTGGAGCTAAAGAATCATAAGCTGGGATGATTAGCTTTTTATTAAATTCAAATGCAGATGAAGAGCAAGGTGGTGTTTCTTCTTCCTGCACACTGCTTTTACCACAGACTTGTGAGCTGTACTGACAGAACACATTAGACACACAGCTGGCCATATCTCACATTGCAATTGCTTCCAAAACATCTTCAAATGGAGACTTTCCTTGGAGTCCAAAAATGTGCCCTCCCCCACTTCTTTTGGTATCACATTCTTTATTTTCTTTGTAGGTCTTCTTAATTTTTAAAAATTATTTTATTCTTCTTTCACATAGGAGCTCTTCATTTACTTCTAATGTTGTTATTATCACACAATATCATAAAAAGCTGTTGCTGTATGAAGGTTTGTTTGTTTCTAAATAGACTGCACAATTCACAGTTCCTTGAGGAATTGTTTTAGCCTTACATAGGCACCAAAAAGGATTATTCAAATTCAGTTATTGTTTCAGTCCATTTTTACATTCTTTATATTAAAAAAAAAATTCCTTTTTTAAAATTGAGCATTTTATGTTGCCTTCTTGCAAATAGAATAATATTGATCGTGTTTATCACTGGAAAATTGGAAAGACATCAATTTCATGTTCAATGTTCAATTTCCAGGGCTGCCCCACAGGTTCCTCTGTGCAGCACCACAAATGAGCTGCACCCCTTGTTCCTTTTGCCGTTTCCTGGCCCTGGCTTTTGCCGTCATTACACCTTTGTTTTTCCAGTGCAGGCTCCTCCCAAATAAACAATCCACCCCTAGTGACCTGTTCCCCACTGGCCTCATTTTTGCCTCATCTGCACTCAGGTTTGGGTTACTTAGATAATCCCAGCTTTGTACGGTGGTTCTGACACGGTTACTCTGGGGCTGGTGGCCTTGTGTGACTTTAGTCCCTGCAGTGTCCCTGGCAGTCCCTTCCTCTCTGCTGCCTCCAGTTTCTCCTCTGAGTCCTCCTTAGCACCTGTGGGACCCAGCCACCCTCACAGCACTATCTGGAACTTTTGTCACCCCCTCATAGTGTTATTTCTAATTTCTACTGAAATTTTGTAATGTCATGTCAGTAGTTTCACACATTTCGTTCAGTTGACTGAATCTCATGCCAAAACCAACTCCCTGGTCGTCATTTGCCTGCAACCCCAACTGAGCATAGCTAAGAGAAAAATCAGAAAGCTACTTACTTTTTATCTGAGTGCTGGGCATGTTTTCCTTACAAAATTAAAGCAGACATCAGCAAGGAGGGGAACACTGGTAGGTACTGCTAAATGAGCTAGAAAGCCTGCACTGTGGGGATCTGTAAGGGGGAGCAGGGAAGGAGAGAGCTTAAGGGATTTTCCTTCTGAGTTAGCTGGAAGAATTCAGGAGTTCTGCGTTTTTAAATGCCAAGTTATCAAGGTACTTGGGCTTTACTAGATTTTTTTACTAGATTGCCCTGAAGTGCATGTGCCAAATCCTGTTTTCTTGTAGAGTGTTTTGAATTTGGATTTAGGTTTTGGAATTACTGGGTGTAGAATCAGAGGAACATGGATTGGGGGAAAAGCAATTTAATTTCTTCCTCACTGAGAGATTGCTGTGCAATGAACAGTGTTAAGTGTTATGTACAGATCTTTTTCAAGATGGGGAGTGATCAGAAGAGTATACAATTAAATTTATTAACCTTATCTGTTCCTAATAAACTCTTTGTCACAAACTTTCCTCTGTGAGCCAGAGCAAGACAAATTGAGTTTCAGCACAGCTTGGCATATGGTGTCTGAGCTGAAGTTATGGAGTGCTAAGTTAGATTATCAGGCTGAATTTATAATGATCTTTAGCAAGATGAAAAGCCTTTTTTTCCTAAGCTCAGGAGAAAGCTCAAAAGGATTGTTATTTTATCCTGTAGTAAGAGCTGGATGAGTGAAGAAAAAAGCGTGTATGTATATAAAAATCTAAAAAGTGTGTGTGTACAAATTGAAAAGTTGACATTGCAAGGACCTTCCTTCTCCATTTGAATTGCAGCTGATTGGAACACTGTCACTGATTTCCCTGGAAGCTTTGTGCTAAGCAGTGCTTGAGAACAGTCTGTGCATTGCTATCTGTGCCTATGTCTCAACTCTGGATAAGCATCAACACACTACTATTTTATTCTAATCATAAGTTTTGGTAGTATTTGACAGGTTCACCTCGTGTAATTGTTTGGCTTGTCTGTTGTTCCTGATGTGCTAAAACTGTGCTTTGGGGGATTTTTATGGAATGCAGAGCTTATTGCAATAGAAGTGTGATACAGGTATGTTATATGGATATCAATAGTGAAAAAAAGGTGTTGTGAAAATTAGTTTCTGTAAGGAATCAATGTTTTACCTTAAACAAAATGAAGTGGTTTTTAGAATTTTTTTCTTAATACCTTTTAAAGATCCTAACTTAAGACTTGAGAATGTTTGTGAGGAATTTATTTCAAAGCCATAATTTGTATTAAAAAACCAGCAAAACCAAAACATCTTTGTTGAAACATGATTTTGGAGGAAAAGTATAAAAATCAATGCTAAAAAAAAAATCAACCAGCTCTGTTGCAGTCTCTCTCTGTTATATAAATTCCTGAATAAAGTCCAGCTTCCTTCTTTTCCTAATGTAAAGATCTCAGTGCTACTGTAATCATAGTAGACAAAAATGTTTTTAATAAGGTTTGTGTTTGGAAAAAGTGTTCCAATTGATTAGGGTGTAATAGTGCCATGTAACAGCTGAGATGTAAGAAGTGGCCTTGCTGTTTGTTTCTTTTAGTTACCATGTTTGTAGTATAACCGTGTTATGCTTGCATTCACTGCTTTATAGAAGAATTTTCTTTTTTCCAGTGTGCAGAGAGTCCCTGAGTTGGAAGCATGCAGTCTTTTAATTTTACTGACAATTCAAGTTCACTTACACTCTAGGGAACTCTTCACAAGCATTGCTGTGAAGCCCTGCTGGTTGTGTGCAATTGACTCTGTGTGGAGTCAGAACAAACGGCATTCTTAAGAAAAATACTACATTTAGTAAAAATACCTGAGAACCCACCATCTCTGTATGCAAATGCAGATTTACACAGGTTTTGTATTTTCATGCTTAAAACTTGATTCAGCTAAAGTTTACATCTTTTTGAACTATCTGCTTTTAACAGTCTCTCCTCTTAGGGCCTGTTTTCTGTAATGGGTGGAAACATTCTCAGTGAAAAAAACCAAAACATTCTGTCATTTACTACTTTGTGTTGTATCTGTTCTTTATGTGGAGGCCTGTTCTCAATAAAAGGAGAGTAACAAGGACACTTTCCTTTCACATAAATGGAAAGATCCTGTTGTTACATCATTAGATGTATTTAAATTTTCCTGAAGTATATTACAGCTGGTAAACCAGGCCCTCTAAAAGTAGGGGGAGAGGGAAATAGCTGTGAAGAGTGGTGGTAAGGTAGTGCTGGACAGACTGTGCAAAGATTTAAGCCAGGATGAGAGAAACTGTTAGAGAAGGTAACTGGGGACAAACAGCAGTTGTTCAGTGTTTGCTTATTTTAAGACTGCTTTAGCAAAAACCCAAAACAGTAATAATGGCTTCTGGAGGTCCATCTGCTATACAACATACCTTTGAGAAGAAAGGAGGCAGCAAAGGGGCGTCATGTTTTGAGGATGGGACATGTGTCAACTATAATGGAAGTATTCTGTAGAAACAAATTTACTCAATAACTTATTAATTCTTATAGAGGAAACCACACCTGCTCATTAGCCTACCCATAATCCATCTTAAAGTCAGCCCAGCTTTTGACAGAATCTTGTCCTTCAACAGGGCAGATTCCTGAAAGTTGTTACTGAATTCCAGCTGGTGATGAATTGGGACTCTTTCATCATGCTTTAAGCTTGTGTTTGTAATTTTATTATAGCTAATTATTGCTAGATCAACACACTTATAGTCAGTGTTTAGGAAATGCATAAGGAGTTTATTAGAAACTGCTTAATACCAGATTTCTGCATTTTCATTTTCCATTGCACATTCTCTTTCCAGTTTGCATTGTGTCTTAGATAAATCTGTTTATACAAAATAGTTCACAGCAGTTATTTTCATGACTGCAAAGACTACAAAACAAATAATAAAGAATAATGTTTCATCTTAAGTTATGAAGGCATCTCCATTTTCTGTTGTCCTTTATATAGCCAAAAATTTGATGTCTAGAGTTTTGTGTTATTTTGGAGAAAGTGCATCTGATGAAATTTTTATGTACAAAATAGATCTTTGTGCTTTGAAAAAAAATGCAGAGGATTGTCATGTTTGGAGCTTTCTAAAATGAAACACTTTTACAAGCTGGAGCAGTATTTCTGGACTAGTTCAAGAGTGTTGTTTCAGAGCTGTGTACTAAAGGGCACATCTATCCTTATAAAGAGATTTTTATGAGTTTGTTTAACCATGCACCAATACCTATTGCATTATTTGTTGTAGTTCTAAAGGTTACTTCATAACTTTAGTTTCAGACTTGTTCCAGTTGATCTGACTTTTACCGCTGATTTCAGCATAAGTGCAAGACTGAATCTTTACCCAATGTCAGTCTGCTCTTTTCCAATTTGAAATATGTTTGAACAACTTAAAAATCAGAATAGTTTTTTTATGTCACTGAAGTAATAATGTAGACAGAGTATATGAAAGTGAGATTTTTACCTTTCAGTCTCTTTAACCTGCAGGAATCATACATATCTTAGGGGAGAGAAATGCTAAAATTGACTTGCAGATTCCCTCTTGTATTAAAAGCAGGAATTGTCTATTCATACATCTGCTACCTTTGTACTCTGAAAATGTGAAAAATAACTGTTAGCTTGTCATCATCATGTTCCTCTTGAATAATGACTCATTTCTGACTTCTGAGAAGTCTGGAAGAGGGAAAGGTGAGGAAATAGAATCTCTTCCTGGGTTAATGAGTGACTTTTTTTTTTTTTTTTTTAATTTGGAGTGGGGGAAAAAAGCCTGAATAAAAAATAATGAAAGGCTTTGTGAGAAACAGTAATGCTTAAGATATTCAAAGATGGCTCTCCTGATTTGTTCACAGGGTTCACATATAGAATTGGGAGTTTAAGATCATCTAATCGAACTTCCCCAAAAATAAAGGTCAGACTGCCTTGTTCTCTCAGCTAAGACTTTTTGTGATATTTTTGTAATATTTGTGATATTAAGCTGTTGTTCTAAAGAATTAGTCCCAATTATGCATTTTGGTTAATGCTTCTAATAGAGCACAGTATTTACCCCTTTCATGAGCTAAATGCAGCATCTCCAGCTAAAATCTGATTTGCAAATTAATCAGGAAACAGGAAGAGTCCAGAGAAAAGGGTACTGCAAAGGGAATCTGACTTTTTATAGTATGCAATTTTCCCGTGTTTTAAATGTCATTTAAATCGTTTTTATTATGTTGGACATGCAACCTAGCATATCAGACAAGTATTGGAGATTTTTTTTTTTTTCCCCCTCTCATCTCTGTAAGGAATGCAGGAATTTGGCATCTGCTGCCTGTGAAAAAAATTCCAAGAGAAACTACACAAATGCTTGGTTCCACTTTGTTTATCTCTGCTAGAGGTACCCTGTACTGCAGCCCCTGTAGGTCTGCACCCACCAGCGGATTCCTGCCCACGGCTGTGACCAGGGAAGTTCCTGCAGCCGGGCTGTGGCGGAGCTCTCTGCAACTGGAGGTGGCAGTCACTGACCAAATACTTCTTAGCTAGAGGTCTGCGGCTTGAGAAACGCTGGCTTCTCTCGAGGCCGGAGCTCTCCCCGGAACGCTTTCGTCTCTGATTAAAGCCGGGAACAGTTCTTTAAGATCGTGTGCCAAACGATGGCTGTCATCAGGGTGTGCTTTGTGCTGTGTTACATGCTAGCAGCTCCCTCCAGGTAAAGTCTGTGGTAAAGGACTAAAACTAGTTTCTCTTGCTGCTTCTTTGCTTTTTTTCCTGCATCCCAGAAATTTTCCGTGTGGCAGTGAAGCAGAGGCGGGCTGGCTCTGTGATAAGGATTGCGGCTATTCCTGGTGCCGTGCGGATGCACTGCTGAGAGCAGTGTAGGGTGGCTGTGCTGCCTTCCTGAAATCTTCCTGTTGTGCCTTGATTGTCAGAGAAGCAGGCACACTAGAAGAACAATTACGGTGGTTCATCTTGATAATGTTCAAATAAATTTCAACTTTAAAATCTTCTTTCTATCTGGAAAGAAATTAGTCCTCCTCAAGTAAAATGAAATGGGCATACTTAATTTCTGGTTCAAGCTGAAGCGTGCAATTCAAAGAACATTCGCGATATTTTCTCATTTTTTATCAGCAAATCTTGAAGAAAAAAAAAAAAAGAATGGGAGAAAAGCCTGGTGTTTAAAATGTGGCAGTTTTCCAAATCTAAGTAATGTTGTTGATGACTTTGTTAAAAAATACACTCTGTGTGTTGTGGCAGTCGGGGATGCAGCTGACCTGAGCTGAATTCAATTACCTTAAGGTTATGAAATTCCTCATGTCCTGGGTATTATTTGTCCCTCTTAATTGTCTCCTTTCATTAAAGGAATGATTTCGTGGGCGGCCGGGGAGCTGGGCCCGTGTGCCCCTGCTCGCTCCGGAGCCGCCGCTCTCGCCGCTCGAGGGAGCTCTTGCTCGGGAAATGACTCCGGTCCCACCTGAACCTGCCTCTGCCGTGCCCTCACCTAAAATCCTGTTAAACCCCCTTAAACTTCACTTTGTCACACTAAACGTTTTACATTAAAATTACTCATCTTCCATTTTCTGTTACGACAGAGGTTTCAGGAATTGTTTCCATAGTAACTTGAGAATAAGTGATTAGAAGCACAATCTACTAAACTGACAGTAAATTAAATTTGGAATAATATTGGTAATGGGTAATGGGACTTCTGTAAATTTAATAAACTGTCACTTTCAGCAAAATCTGGTCCATATTGCCTGGTCAGATAGCTCTGGCAGTTGGTTATATCTTGGTATGGGGGAAACCAATTTGAATACAATCCAGTGCTTCCAGGTTGGACCTGGTAACAGAAATAATAATGAGAAGGTTAAGGTCACGCTTTCAAAAAGAAAGGAAAATAATACATTTTGAAGCCTATAGGTAATAGCAGAAAAGGGGAAAAATATTTGTAAATGGCAAACAAAGTGAAAGCAGAAGATGGCTTATGTTTGCAATAGATCTTGCAGTAACAGGGCAGTGTAGGGAAATCCTGTGTCAGAGAGTGGCAGCCAAAGGCACTTTCCTGTTTCATTTCATGGGAAGTGCAACCACCTCTCATGGGTGTCTCAGGATCATAGCTAAGACTTGCAGACACGCCATGCTGTCTCTCAGAGATCAAACTTCGTTTGTTAAGGGAATGCATTACTTTCTGATCTTTCACTTCCGAGGAAACAAGAGGAAAAAGTCACTCCTTTAACAAGTATAGAGATTACTTCTAGGTATCCAGGTTGTGCCAAGGCCTGTATCTCCTTGCCCTTTTTAATGTTACTTTGGTGATTTTTAGTGAAATAGTTAATCTGAAAATAATTTTTAACTTAAACAGTCAAAATTAAATTTTCAGTTTCCCTACTGATTGCTAAGAGTTAGTGAGGAAAATCTTTTCCTTTTTGCAAGTCTGTAAACTGTGAATGAATATTTTTTGGAGCCTTCAGCTTGACTCAGAAAATGAAACTAAAGAACTAAATGGTAGATGGGAAACCTTTGCCTGGTATCCAAGAAACACACATTTGGCAATAATCCTGAGGCTTCTGATTACAAGCTGAAAGGGAAAACTTCATTATTTAAAGTACAGAAGACACTGAGAGAAGCTTTTTCTATAGTATTCTTGATTGTAGGAATGTAGTCTGTCATTTAACAGAGATAAAACACTCTGCTGCTAAATCACTGGATGGCAGAAACCAGAGAGTGTAAAGTACAAGTCCAAGGACAAAACAAGGTGATGCAAATTGTTAAATTCTGGGATGTGTTTTGTGTGTATGTACATTTTAAGAAAGGGATGTAGTAACAATATCAACAATAATTTAAAATAGCCTATAGAAACCATATTGCTTGTTTCTGGCTAATAATGTCAGCATGTTTAAGGTAGCAACTTGAGTGAGTTATGCATATATAGTTCATTATATTATATATATATATTTGTAATAGTGATTTGCTGTGAAAATTTTTATTTCTAGGCAAGTAGGTTAGCATCACCTCAGGTATAATTTCAAGGGATTTCAGGTTTCAGGACAGACTTAAAAATACATCCTTTTAAGAGGCTCAGCTTTGCTCTTTCATCATTTATAACCTATATAAGAATGAAGCTAAGACTTGTGGCTTTTTACATTGGTATTCCAGCATAGAACTGATGCTGTAGTGGTGCAGACTGGCTTCCTTACTACATTCACTGAGCTGGGGAGAAGAGCTTTTTTGAACTGCTTGTGTCTGTGTGTTGCCAAGTGGTTGTTGCCTTATTAAGCTTTAAAACAGTTTGGCTTATATAGGAGGAAAACATCTGAAACCTTGGGGCCTTTAATTCCTTCAGTTCTATTGGCTAAACCCAGGAACTCTCACAATTAATCAAACAAGCTAATCTGGCTCAGGTAATACAATTGCAGTGCCTGGTTTTGACATGCTGACAATTAAGTGAGCAGCTGACTTTGGCTGAGTATATATATTGATAATTTCAGGGCTGAGATGCCCTGGTGGGGTAAGGTCTCACAACAATAAATACTCTGTTTCCAGCTGGAGACATGAGTAATGAGCCCAGCTGCCCTCCAGCATTGCTGCAGCTCACAAACGCTCTACCTTCAACACTGCCTGCTCCTGTCAAGTGTGGGAAGATGTGGGCAATAACAGCTCAGTGCTCCTTGCAGGGTGCATCTTGGCCCTGTGAGAACCGAGCACTGCCATAACAGGTGGAGGAGAGTTCAGTGCTGGTTCTGAGCTGATAGAGGGCACAAAGCAGCAAGATGAGCTAAATCAAATAATAGTTTCCTCCTACTGCTGGCAGAGCTGTATCAAAAGAAGTGTGATATGGCTAGAGGAGATCAATAGAGGAGGGAGTCATCCCTTACAAAATGGCTTAGACAGCCTTTGGAAAGGGAATATGCTGTAATAATTCTGAGAGACAAGTATTGGGTATGAAATAGAAGTAACTACATAAGTATTGAGGATCTTTTTTCTATTCTATAGCATGTGCATGAAGTCTTCCGAAGTCAGAGCATGCTCAGAGAGTGCCTGTGTGGTTTTGGTTTTATAAATTAGGATTTTAATCCTAGCATCTGCTTTTCTCCTGACCAATTAAAATAAGCTCATTAGATTTATGCACTAAGATTCCAGACACTTCTAGACAACTAGTAAATAACTTGTTTTTCAGAAACCAGATTCACTTCATTTTCCACTATGACCCAATATCACCATGGATAGTAATAGCAAGATTTAGATCATGTGTATTTGTTCTGCCTTAATATACTTCAGTTTTCCTTCCACTATGAATAAATCTAATAATTTATACTCTCTAACCTGTATACTTCAGATATAAATTTATTCTAACACTGTTCAGATTAAATTTTTGCTGGAGATAATAATGGGGAAGGGGGGACTGAGCTATTTTACATTTTTATATTAGGTATGAGAAGGATACTGGCCTGGCCACTAATTCCTCCTCCTGCCCTCTGGCCCTTATTGCTGTATTGCAGTACTGAATTTTGCCTGAATTGGTGAAAAGCCTTCAGCTGGTTTGGTGTACAACTGTATTAGCAGTCAAAACTCAATGTAATTTAAAGTAGCTCATTAGCTGGTTGATTCTTTGCCTTCATCTCATCTTGTCAGTCTGAGCAATGAAAAAAATGTCTAAAATCTTGCAATCATTTCCAGGATCTGAAGATCCTTCTGGCTTGGTGTCTCTGGGAGGGTGTGTCAGGAGGAAGATTGTTCTAGAATATTGTTTTAATTTTTTTTTCTTTCTTTATGCTTCCAACAAAGAAACATGGATGTGATCTGGGATTGTGTTTAGAACTTTGTGTAGAAAAGTTGGATTTCATATAAAAATAAGTGTAATTGTGTACCTGTTTTAAGTGTATTATGCAGATGCCTCTTGAGTGAACTGATAGCTATCCTATTCATTTTCAGCTTAGTGAGGAGGTGAAGACTACAGGGATTATGATGATATTTACTTTTTTCTGAATGTCATATTTTCTTTTAAATATTATGCTATAACCTTTCTCTCACTGTAGTTTGCTTTGTATGTTACACCAAAATTGATTTCTGAGCAGGAATTTGACACAAGACTTGTGTGTTTCTTAAATTTTATGTAAACTCCAGGTGGTGCATGGGATTTAAACTGGTATTTTGTAGAGTTGAACTTCACCTTTAAGACCTGGTTAAGGCATTTTTAACTTGATATCAGCAGGTCACTTGTGAGGAGAGACACCTAATAAGAGTTGAGTCAAGCTTCACTTTGTTCACACTGAATTTCTAGAGACTTTGAATAACAGCTGTAAGGAGTAATCCCTATTTCCTCATTGTCACAAGACCATTTTCAGCATCTGTTACCTCATGCCTGCCTACTGAAAGATGCTGAGGAGCTGTCACTCTTATGTCCTAGACTGTCACTACACCAGATGAGCCCATCATTTTACCTGTCCCTGTGACCAGTTTGCCGTGATGACCAAAATGTCCTGAAAAATGCCTATCCTTAAAGGCTGGCTTCAAATATATAAAATATGTGTATTTATTAAAATCTGAAATTGGAGTTGTCATATACTTTACAATCCACTTACATTGATGATATTTTTATTTGGACTGTATCACTGGTGTCAGTCAGACATGCTTGATTCTGTTTGTCTTATGTTCCCCAGCCAAACTGTTGTATTCCTTATGAATATTGGCCAATTCTTAAACTGTTTAAGGAGCTTCTCAGTTTTTGGGTATGCTTCCACAGAATCAGGATGTGTTTCTCTGCTGTTTCACTTGTTTTTATTTATTAGGCTGAGGATCTTTGGTTTCATTGTTGTATTAGTCCTTGTACCTGAGGCCAGAATTTTGCGGGATGCTATATTAGTAGTAGTTCCACTTCAAAATATTCTGTAACAAAGTCATGTTTTAGTTCACTTAAAGACTCAATAATACCTCTTACTTTATTGTACTGTCATTATTCAGTGCAAGAATTAATTTTTTTGTTATCCTTTATCATGTAACAGTGTGGGAACTGTAGCTGGCATGGCCTTCGATCCTCCAAAGACAATTACGAATTTTTTTATTCTGCAGTCATGAATCAGTATAAACACTGGAAGAAAGCAGCACGTTTCTTTCATCCTCCCTGTAAGCCCCAGGGAACACCAAGGAAAGTAAACTGGTATCTGAAATGGATCACAGAGCACTGAGAAATGGAGAAGAACATAGAGGTGGAGTACGCATAGTTTTGCAGGCAAGAAGTGTAATTAGGACTGGGTTTCAGAAGCTTTGATGTGCACCTGTACAAATGTATACTTACATGTCTCATGTCATTATAATCAAAACTGCCTTTAATAGATCTTATAAAAGCTAAACCAGCAGTGATGATTATTCCTTTGGTAAATTTGGAGAAATGCACGAGGATTTATGAGTATTTGCAAAAATAATTATTTGAAAAAAATAACTGAATTTGTGGCTCCAATTGTGCTTTTAAAATTTAAAAAGCATTTGTACGAGACTGTGCTGTCTGATTTAACATTGTCTGAATTGCAGTCTTGCAGTCTTCCTTGCTCAACACAGTTCCAGGGCAGCCTCATTACTTTGTTTCTGACCTTTGTCTGTGAGTTGGTTCTGAGATAATGTCCTGGAAGGCTTCAAGGCTAATACATCTTTCTGATTTAATAGGATTCCCTTGGTGTTCCAGACTTTTTGGTTTTCTTTCTCTGAGCTATCCCAGTGACATGTACTCAACACAGCACTACATTCATTAGCGCTGGAAGTGTCCTGCTGATCTCATAACTGAGCAACTGAAGAAAAAATTATTTAAGAAGGACCAATCATCCTCTCTAACTTTCTATATAAAAAGTAGTGCAGAAGGTGCTTTGTGTCTGTATCCTTTTAAGACTCTATGGCAGCACAAAACAAGAGCTGCTTCTCTAACCAAAATTTATGTTGGTGATTATAGGAATAGCTTCAGACTATAAATTGAGTGCATTCAGAAATCTATTAATGCTTAATAAATCTCTATTGTCTCGACAACTTTATATGCCAAAAGGTAATTTTTCTTTGTATAAGTATTGGTATTTTAGAATTCAAACTTCTTGAAGTGAGTGCCTCAGGGCAACAGCAACATCAATTGTGCAGTAAAGGGCTTTTATTTTAGCAGAGGTTAAAAAAAGCCAATGTACTGAAAGCTACTTATAGGATTGCATCATCCAAGTCTGAGATAGCTATAGATAAAAGTTACAATTGCCTTCTAGTATATAAATTTTCTGTCTCTTCTAAATCTGAGACCATATTCTATAGGAAGAAAGCAGCTTGACCCAAACATGTGTGATGTATTATTTTCTGTGGTGCTGTCAGTCACTGCTACAGCAGCTGGGAAAGCTGAGGCAGAGAGGTCTGTGGTGAGCTGACTTTGCAGCCCTGTCTTTCCTCACTGCACACTTCTGAGGAGCTTTCTCCAGCTGAGTGGCGCAGATAATGATTGTTCATATCTTTCTGCCCTTATGTGGACTTTGGCAAGTGCCGCGTTCTTCCTGTGTCTGCTTCAAATCTCTAAAGTGTGTTTACCAGCATCCTGTAAATTCTAGATCTCCTTTAACTTGAAGGACACAGGCAAGGAAATGATACAGCTCTTGCTGATAAGCTGTTTAGTGTCATGTGCTTTGTTAGTTCAGCTTTCTTTTTATTGACTTTCTATAGTTTGAAGCTTATCTGTAAATAATGCTGAATCAAGAAAAAGAAAAGACAGACAAATAGAAAAAGGACTGGTTTTATCCACTTTTACTTAAAAGCATAAGATCTGTATTTTGGGGTTTGTAGTGCTTAGGATATATTGTTTCACAGTGCACAACTTGGACAGATGTGATATATGGTGCTTTGCCAAAACAAAGGCTGTAATATTCAACTGTCATCTCCAAACCTTATGTTTTAAGGTTGGAAAAAGTAGCATTGAGACAGACTCATTTTGTCAGGGCTGTCTGGAAATAAAATCTTCAAAGTAACGGTGATGGGAAATGTTACATTGTAACTTTATTAGAGCAGTATTGCTAACCATTTTTCTCAAGAAAAAGAATGCAAATCCCTATGACAAAAACACATGAGCAAAGCAACATTGATAGACCTCAAAGACAGAAATCCTGTGACCTCTTGCTTGGTGCAGATCCAAGTAGAATAGGGCACTGTGAGCCCAAAATATGGGCCTTACTGACCAGAGAACGAAGCCTTGTTCTGTGCCAGTCTTCCTTCTGCTCTCCCTAGAACCTCCTGCTGAGCTGTCCAGAAGCAGACAGATGTGGGTGAAATGTTTGGGGGTTTTTCTTTGAGTTTTTTGTTTGTTTTTATAATACGCATACGCTTTTGCCTAAAGGAGCCATGTTATTCCATGATCCTGTGGCAAGAAAGCAAGCAGGTTTTTACAGCTTATTTTCCTTGTGGAGGTAGAGGCATTCTATAAAATCACTTCTCAGTCTTTAAATTTCAAGGCTGAGACCCTGGAGGAGCAAAGACCTTCTAAGCTATAAAAACCCCAAAAACTTAGCTGTCAGGATGTGTGTAGAGTTGATCACTTGTAGGAATAGCAGGTGGCAGCACTATTGCACATCAGGCAGCCTCCTGCTTTGCCTGTGTCTAGAGCTCCTCTTGGGCTAGAACATGAGTTTTTATGACCACCTGAAAGTAAAGATCTCAGTTATCTTAAAAACTACTCATTTCTACACAGTAATCAATTCTGTGACTAGATTTATCAGAGATAGTATGCTGCTTACACAAATAATTGCTCAGCTGAGTAAGTCATAATGCATTCCTTATCTCTTGTCAAGCAGTTGGTTTCTTCAGTTGAAAGAAACTTAACTGCCAAAATTAATTGCAATATTAATTATTACACTGTCTTGTATTTGAATGTTATCACTAGCAATAAATGTAAAAGAGCTTGAGAATCATTAGGGAATTATTTATACTAGATTTTATATGTTTCTTGGGTCGCTCTTAAAACAAAACAACAACTCTCAAACATTTCCGATACTAGAGCTATCTATTATATATTTAGTTTGTTCTCTTGATATTTACTTAAAAAAATGCATATTGAGGTGTGCTTTGAAAGGATTAGGATCATCTCTGGAGTTCAGAATTTCAATTCTAGTCCTCTCTTTCTCTGGGAGAGCAAAAATGTGTGAGTAGCCTTTTGAGCTTGTTGGGGCTCAGTATATGCAGCAGTGGAACTTGAAGCCTTTCATCTTCTTTTTACAATCTGCTTTCATAGCCACAGGTATAAATGAAGTATTTGTTTCCATTTTCGCTAATTTTCTGTTTGATTTCTACAAAAGCAGACTCTTCTTGGAGGCTTTAAATAATCCATTGCTAAGATTCTTTTTTCTTGCAATGTTACGGGCTTGTTTTTCAACAAGGAATGGACTGTTTTGTTCAGTATTGTAATCTAAAACATCTCCTCTGGCTGGAAAGGCTGCTTTTGCTTTCTACCTGGAGATAACTGGGCACTAGATATAGAGAAGAGCTGAGCATAAGTTAAAAAACAATAGATTTTTAAAAAAATTATTTAATAGATCTAAGCCAGCAAAGGGAGACATTTTGATTTTAATACCAAGTATAATCACTAACCCTTGCTGCCATTCTCTGTGACCATTTCAGCCTTTAGTGAATTGTGTTGATTTAAAGTGAATCAAAATTCAAAGTTACTACAAAGTCAGAATTTTTGGTGATGCTGTAGAGAAAATGAATTTGTTCTTTTCCCGACCCTTTTCAGGTTTTTGCTAGGTTCTAGTTTTGTTTTGCTGGCTTTTTTACTTCTGAAAGACAAAGGGAACACAATTCCCCTGGCATTGTTAGCTGCCTCTGGTCCAGAGCAGAGTTTAGTCATTCCTGTTATGCTCCTTTCTGTGTCAAAACAGTTGAATCTGTTTTGTGACTTTTTTTCTTTTCACTTCTAGTATCCTCTCTGTTAGCAGTGGGAGGAACTGTGCCCAAAACCAGATGACATGAGTGTGCTGTTGGCCAGGAAATGGCAGTTTAAGCAGTAATTTGTTTACAAATGTTTACTCTAGAAGAACATGACCTGACTAATGAATGTCACCTGTTCATATGCTGCCAAAAGCTACTGTCAGCATAATCCCTATAGCAACAACAATGCCAGTATTCTGGGTGCAGAGAATTGAATTCTATCACTAATGTACCTGCTGTATTTGCAATTTTGTGTGGATAGTTACTTCTGTTTTTGTGTTTTGTTTTTTTTTTCAAAATCTTAGTCCAATTTACTCATTAATAAATTGCTCCAATTGCTCATATTTCAGGATCTGGATAAAAGAAAAATTAGAGAGAATTTGGACAAGATGTGACAGCTGTGTAGTCAGGATCCTGCTAATATCTTCAGATAACATTTTGGAAAAAAAGTTATATTTACCTCCTTGCTATTCTGATTGTTCACTCTGCATGCTTTTAAACCCAATTATGAAGAGATCTTGTAATTGAGATGTGTCAGAAGCATCATGCCCTGCATCATGGAAGGGACACTGTGGTCAGATTTTGTTCTGCTCTTTGTTGCTTATATGCCATAACACAATTTCATTGTTTTCTTAGCACAAATGAGGGTTTCTCTTTGCCCAGAGACAGCAGGAAGTAATCATATGGAAGGAAGTGGAAGATGGTTAAAGATGTCTTGGAACTGGATAACTTCTGGGTGTTGCTATTTTCTTTCTTTCCCTCTAGCCTGGATAACGTGTTTATTTGTATGTGGTTTCTTAATATTCCTCTTTCTTCATTGCTGTTTTGTGTTTTTTCTATGCTGGGAAAGTAGCTCTGGAAAATTGCCAGAGCTTGTTTTGGAGGAAAATATAATGAGGAGAATGCAGATTCCTGATGGTGATGTGTATACTGTCTTGTTTCAGGAGCACACAACAGTCTCAAGTTGAAAAGCCTAAGGTGAATATTTTATGTCTGCTGTAACATTTAAAAGCAAAACGGAATTTTGTAGAAAACTGGTATTGTCACACCATTGGTAATATTTAGGGCAGACGGTTGCATTTTTTTTACTGCATCAATTAAATTAATAGACAAATTGGATAATTTGATCTCCAGTGTCTCGACCAAGAAAACACAGTTAGCAATGGCAGAATTGGGAAGGAAAAATGACTCCTGAGAGGAAATCTATCTTTTGGAACTTGTCTCTGTCCATATCCCTATCCAAGCAGAATTATTTTGTGATATGATAGTAGTACAGCTGTGTAGTTAAAATTACAGTTCACAGCTGCAGACAAAACTATGAAATTGTTGAAATACTTGAATTAGAAAGGCACAAACATAGATGCCATTTTACTCACAACTGAATGATTTCTGAGTCTGAAAGTGGAGTGGACACAGGGATTAGATACTTGACCCCTGAGATTCTTCTTCCATGGCAATGCTGTGACTTAATTATTACCAGAATATCTCATCACTTCAAGTAAGTTTTTCCTGTCTGTTCTTTGATTATTTATTTTGCCCTCAGGATGCTTTGGTTTGCCTTAATGTAGGAAGAGAAGCCTTTCACCTGTGTGCTTATGAGGATGTAAAAGAGTTTTGCTCTCACTTTGACCACTGTAAGTCATGACATATCTAATGAAATAAGTGAGCTGTACAAGGTCTGCAAATGAAACAACAAGTATTTATCTTGTCTTCTCGCTCAGTCTTGCTAGGGAAATGAGAAAATCTGGACACAGTAAATAACATTTCCACGGAGATGGGAAAAATAATTAATGTAATTGTAAAAGGGGCATGGCATGCCTTTTTTCTTGAGCCATTTCTGCTTTGGCCTCCTGACTTCAAAGCCTGAAATGTACATTAGTGTAGCAATTCAGTGAACAGCTGTCTAGTGAAAGAATTTTCTAAAAGCTTCTGTTTTGGTAGAGGTGTAACTGAAGCATCATTCCTTCCTCCAGAGAAAATCAGAATTTAGAGAAATATTTTTTCTAATGTCTCTTTCCCTGTGTATGGGCTATGTATCCAGCTAAAAGGATTTATTAAAAGCCTTTTCACTTGTTTGTGTTCAGGAGGGGAGGGAAAAAGTTATGTCTTTGATGTTCTTAAGGCTTTCCACGTAACTGGATTAAAATCTGAAACCATGTCAAGCAAAAGCCATGACAGTAATGTACCCTAATTTGTTTCCCTGAAGATTGATGTGATGGGTTATTCAAACTTACCTGTCTCTTCAGTTGTTTGAATGTCTAATTTCTAGATAGTCATGCATTATTCATCTTTAATGCTGATAGTAAGCTGCTAATAAAACAGGAAATATCTAACTCTGTTATATTTTCCACAAAGGTATTCTTTCTCTCCTTTATACATATTTTTTTAAAATTTAAGTTGTCCAAGATGAAAATATATGTATTTGAAATCATATGTGTGCATTCGTATAGGGCTGCTGGATAACTGTTTAGTAGATTGTCTCCCCTATTTGTGACAGATATTAATGGGTCAGCATTTTAAATTATTGATACAGGAACACAACACTGTACTTTCTTACGTTTATTTGAGTTGGAATATGAATTATTATCTGCATACAGACAGCAGAGAGCAGTAGTCTGGGTTTGGTCAGATGGTGTGAAGGACACGGATAGAAAATAATTCCATAATCGACGGCTTTAATGGATGATAATAGTGTAGGAAAAAGCAGAGCTGGCTGGCTTTGGCAGCATATTCAGTCTGAGGGTACTTTTGTTATTATTTGAGCTAACACTGACATGAAACTAATGAAGATACATTAATTTAGATGTGCTGTGTGCAGACATTACCAGACACATGGCCCCATCTGATGAGAAAATAGGTTTAGCTGTTTTTCGAAATGTTTGCTGCTGGAGCTAAAGAGGACAATATTCTTGAATAATCAGATTTGTCTGTGCTTAAGAGGTTTTTTTTGCACTAGAAATGAGGAACTTAGTAGTTTATCTACTTTATGCCCCATCAGGATCAGGAGAGATGCATCTCTGTAGCCAACTGTTACCGTGTAAATTCAGAGGTGTTGGAAAAATTAGACCCATAGATGGGATAAACTTCACTGGTAATAAAGGAAACAAATCGTGCACTAGAAGACTGGGGTCTTTCAATGATGTTGTAGTGTTTCTGAGCTCTAGAAAAGTAAACCTATTTTCAATTTGCAGCTTTATATTGGCATTAGAGAGAGTTATGCCTTGGGTTATATCCCCAATCCAAGTTTTCAGCCCTTTGTAGGTTGTGGTTATGTAGCATCTATTCTGACACTTTTGTAACCTAACCTTTCTTTGTTTATATTTTCCTACTTAACTTTTCTCTTTCTGTAGGAGGTTGTAACAAGGATTTTCTCTCAAAGTCCTTTTAAAAATAGTAAAAATAATCATTAGATCAGATATGGCATTTTGCTTATGTATTTTGGCTGCTGGGAACAGTGAACCCGGTTTAATTTAATTTGCTAAATCATCCTTCAGTTCTTCAATTCTAGGCATTAGCCATTTATATTCATACAAAGTCTTCCTTAAAAAGAAAAAATCAATATGCGCATCTAACCTTAATAAGAGGGGTTTGCTGTTAATCAATAGGATCACTAACATAATGAATTACCCTTCAAAATAGCACTCTAGATGTTTGACTCTGTCTTGAAATCTTTCAGCCTGAGTGTGCTTTTGTGTTGAAAAGTATTCCAGTACTTTCAATGAGGGTCATGTCTGTTATTCATAGGGCATCCAGACCCTGCTCCTTAGGAGAGTGTTTGGGTTTTTTGATGCTTACATACTGAATTTGGTGGATTTTATATTAGACCCTAGAATTTGACTCCTATCTGAAAGACAATCAAAGCCATGTATTTTTTTCCCCTGGATATATCATATTGGGTATTTCTGTTAAGATTGGCCTGGGGCCCACAGGCAGGAGTGTCATTCATTTCAAATATTCTCTCATCAGTCCTGGAAGCGCTGCCATGATGAAAGAAGGGAAGGTAGCCCCATGGTGAGGCAAGCAGGAGATAGGTTATTACATCTTCAAATAGACAGCAGACAAGTGGTTCTGCTTTGAGACAGGCTTGGCTTTCTGCCACTCCCTTCAGTTGATGTCAGCTGTTCTTCGTGGCTTAACAAGGCAACCAAACAAGCTGCAGTTTCTTGCCGTTTTACAGAAACAGTATTTCATTATACTCAGTCTGAAGGGAATGTTTCTTATCTTTTGGGTTTTTTGGCAAGATTAATTTCTGTGCACTCCTATGGCAAGGATAAGCTATGACCTCCTGTTCTGATTCACATAAAGCTAAATTCAATTACATCTGTTTCCCTCAGTAGGTGTGGTCCTTGTATGATCTCTCTGCATATTTTTGCTTGTTTTTAAATGATGTGCAAGCTATTTAGGAATAGGAAAACTAATGTAGAAATAAATTTTATTTTTTCTACTGCTTGTTGATGTTCCCCTAAGCCTTGAGGGCTACTTCTTACCTTGAACTCCTTGTTTGGTACTGTTGCTAAAGATCAGTTGGTAGCCTTTACTTGGGCTCCTGAGGGGAAGAGACACTACTGAAGAAGAACTGGGTTTATGGTTTTTATTCCTCTTGTTTAGCATTAGTATTTTCCAGCTGCAGTAATGTTAGAGGTGGGGCTAAAATGTCATTAAATCCTAATGTTACACATCCGGCAACTTGTAATGGAAACTATTCTCTGAATTTATGTAATGCAGCTGTTTATACTTTTATAAATTGGTATTTAAACCAGGTATTTCTTAATTTTAAACATGGTCATGCAATATTTAAATCTACTTCTTATAGCTCTTCATGGGCAAAATTCCACATTTGCTTTAGAGAGCATTTTATCTTATGATGTTAATAATTGAAGGAAAGTTGGAACTACAATTAAAAAACAACCAAGCACACCAAACTGTATGTTCTAAAAATTCATAAGTCATGTTTGGATTCTGATAGTTCAAGTAAAGGATTTATTTTCTGGATGCTAATCTCTCCTTGCTTCTACTCTGTAAGGACAGTACAGTACAGTGAAGCTTTCAAAGTCTGAAGCTTAAGAGGTTCTGGATCCTAAAGGCAAACAACTTTCTTTTCTTTTATTCCTACTTTTGCATAGATTTGAGAGCTTGTGTTCAAATGTATTAAAACACAGAATGCAGAAATGTCTGGGAGAATGTGATAACCTTAGGAGTGACACAGAGCTCCAAAAGTTACCTAATATATGAGATTATTTTAAGTATCTGTCACTTTTGTTTGTTTACTATACACTTGAATTATACATAAGTATTTTGTGCTGGTTTTTTTATATTCCAGAATTCCCTTTACTGTTAAAGATAGCATTTAATGATGACAGAAGATTAAATGGCCTGTGCAGAATCTTTCTCCTCTGATAAGTGAAAAGCAAACATCTTCACGCTACTAGATCTCTTTGTTTTTCATTACTACAGAAAAATTAAAATTATTTGACTTGGCCTCAGGCCTTCAATTGCTCTGTTGGGTTATTAAAAATACAGCAAAGAGCCAGTAATGGGTGGTATTCCTTATGCACCTTGGCTGTTTGTTCTTTACAAACAGAAGATTGATTACAATGGTTAAGAGACCTGGGATTTATTGACTTGTCTTCCTAGGAATTTTTTATCTCATAATTGCTTTCAAGAGTATTTTCCTGCTTTTTTTCACCCCCATTAATCACTGAATCATCTTTTTCTAGAATAAACAGTAGTAGCTGAGAATGCTAGCCAGTAAACACAGTCCTAACATCTGGCTTTTTCCAAATTATTAGGAGTATTTGAGGGTGCTAACTGAAGTGAGGGAAGCTAAAATATTAGTTGGTAGAATTATGGACTTCATTATCTTGATGGTAATTCAACTGAATTGGGGGGTGAGTTATTATATCAGAAATGTTCAATGGTTAATAGTTGATTGTTTCCTTTTGTGTTTAAACAAAGAATTCTTTAATTGTCAACTCCTCTCCTGTCTCTGCAAACAGCTTAGGCTCTGGATTCCTGTGTTATTCACAGGTGTGTGTAGTGGTTATTACAGACATGTTTTATGAGCAAACCTGGGGCAAATAAAATCCGTTCACAAAATACACAGAGGTCCATTTAATGCTGATATTACTTCCCCATGAAATACTAAACCTCGAGTGTTAGAACACTGATGTACTTTGTTCCAGTTTAGCCATATTCATTTGAGGTTAAGCAGATAATCCTGTGAGCTTTGAGTTTTCTTTGTAGTCTCTCACTTCTCTGGTGGAAAACAAGCTGCAGTACAGTCTCAGAAATTAACGTAATGCTTAAACTCTCAAATGCTGTGGTTTAGTGATAAATCCTTTGCAGTGTAATCCTTGCTCCTAAATAACATTTGGTAGGAAGACAGAAGCAACTTTATGTAGGTGATAATGAACTTTGAGGCTAATTATAAATTGTAATATACATAAATTTCTGTATCTTAATTAATAAAATATTGAAATGAGTTTTAGCAAGTAAAAGATGTCTAGATAATCTGTTTGGGATGACAAGTAATTATTTGGGGAAAATGTTGTGATGTGCATCTTTTAAGAGCACTGACATAATTCCATTTTTTAGAAGGCATGATACAAATTCCAAACCAGGAAAGTAGTTTGAATTTTTGAGGTGTGTAGGTCTTCGATACCTTTTATTTGGTTTATCACAATACTTTGTTCTTGAACAGAATTTGGCATGAAGTTTTTCAGTGTTTCTCCAATACACAAGTTATTACCATAAATTATGAGATGTTAGTGGAAAGAGGTACAAAGATTCCAAGTTCTTTGTTTCTCCCTGGGCCTGGCTCTGTAAGAACAGACTTATAAAAAGTAAGCTGTTTTATCTGGTATATGGTAGATTATCTTCCATAGTAAGATAAGAGGGAACAAGTTGACCATTCAGAAATTACTGTTGTTGACCTATGAAACAGATGGAAAAGAGTTTTTGTTAAGCTGATTGTGTAAAATGGAGTGTAGCAAAGGAATCTGAACATGGAAATAAACTTGCAGTTCCATGGTGTCACAGAATATTACAGCATGTTGACATGTGATTTATGCATTGACAAGGGGGATGGATGCTGTACAGAGATCCTTATTAGATATTAGAAATGATATAGGAATCATTTTTGCAGTTGCAAAGATAGTAGCTTTTATAGTGTTAGATTGAGATGGATGCTGTAAATACTAATTTTTCAAAGCATGAATCAACTCATCCAGGTTTTTGATTTTAAAATCCTTTCTCCCATTATAATTAATATTCAGTTTTAGCAGTGTGATCTCACTGTGAAATCAGCTTATCTTTCAGGCTGGCATGGATTAGGAATCTCGTTTTGATAAAGTCTACAGACCTGAGCAATCATAGGGCTTACACATCAACTTTGAAACAAGGACATGTAAAAGTAAATGGGCTTGACTGAGTTTTGCTGTGAACAGATACAGAGCCTGACCATAGAGGAAGCCCAGGCTGTAGCTGTGGTTTGCTACATCCACATGAATTTAGTTATTCTATTTCAAGCAATAATTTACTCACCTTCCTAGGTATATTCACTAATTTTCTTTTTTATTTTTTTTCCACTACTTGTGCTGTTGGTATCCTTTCAGATAAAGGATTGTACTTAAATAGCTTGGAAAATTAAATGTGGTCAATTATATAAGAACTTATTTAGGGACAAGCCTTTTTCCTCATTCAGCAGGTTTGCTGCTAATGCAAAGAATTCTTCGTACCAAGTGGAAAACAAAGCAAAGTGTATGTTAATGATATGAAGATTCTGTTTAGTGTTCACATGACAAGCACCTTTTCTTGTAAATCAATGACAATTCTTTTCAGAACCCTTCTTAGTACAGGTTTAATAAAAAGAGACAGTCATTATTGCAATATGCCCTTGGAATTTGTAGATGCTATGAGGTCATCTTGTCTATAGCAGACAAGAGAATCCCGTGCATTTTAAGGACACATTGGGATTTCTGTGATCACTGAGGAGTCAGGAACAGCATTAAACCTGAGTTTCCTGTGCCACTGCCATCATCCTGTAAATGCAGATGTCTCCTTGGAGAACTTGCAGCAGTTGTGAATCACAGTCACTTCTATTTTCATGTTGGCTGTAGGTTTACTTGTACAATTTTCATCACAATTCATGTTTCATGTTAGATAGTTTGCTCAGACAGTCAAAGCTGCTATGATAAAAGGTAAAAATGAGTTAGAAATACCAAAAAGTAGTCAATGATGTTGGTCTTTTCCTGGTCAGTGTGTATCTGGTGAGTGTGCCATTGCTAAGGAGCATTCAGTGCTAGAAGAGGGTATTGCAGATATGGATACAATGAAGTGCAAAATCAGGATGCTCCTAGAAATGCAGGAATTTAATATGGACACAATGGAAATAGGTTGATGGTGTTTACATGCTCCACTAGTATGAAATGTGGTATTTTTCACTAATGGCCCAAAAAAGCTTAAAGACCACAACATCAGCTTCACCCAGTTGAGACTGCCAAACCAATTCTAGATTCTTTTGCTGGAAGTGTCAGCTTTCTGTACTGTGACACCCACCAGACTACAGTTAGTTCTTCTCTGCAGTGAAGTTGACTATACTGAAAGTGGAAGTACGGCTGTAATACTTCTGACTCATTTCTGAAAGCACAGCTCAGTAAGTTAGCTCAGTAACTGAAGCCCAGCCTGCCAGGGGCTGTGGAGGCAGACTGGTTTTCAAACACACCTGCTCAAAAGCCAGGACTGCATGTGGGGGCTCTGGTGTGCTCTGGGGTAGCTGTGCTCTGACCATGTAATCACAAGGCTACGACAGAGACTGAAATATCACTCAAGCCATTTGGGGACTCCTTCAATTTTCCTCTTCTCCACAGACTTGGGCTCTGCAGGCTTCCTATTAGTTTTATTAGTACAGCTTTACTGTTCAAAGGAAACATGACTTGGGAGAGAGTAGGGATCATATTATTTTTAGCACATGGATAAATATACCTAAAAAACAAAACTCAGTCATGCAAACCTAGCATTTACAAGAGTTTATGGATTAGAATGACCCATGTTATACTATGTATTTCTTGCTGAAAGAATCTGGAACTAACAAACTGTCACAAACAGCATTGTGCATCCTATAGGTCATGGTGAGATGTTTAATCCTAAGATCAGTGAGAAGTAAATAAAATATATCAAATGTTTCCATTAAATACGCAAAAATGTTCAAGTAAAAATTAACTATTTTTTTTAAACATTTATTTTCAGCATGTAGTGCATGTAAAAATAAAGCCCCTTTTCATTCTTTAAAATTGAAATACATTCTGGGACCACCTCAAAAACTGGCACCAGGGTACATACAGCCTTGTGGGTCTAAGATAACAGCTGACTGAGTTCTTTTTAAACAGGAGACAGGGTTAATTCTGAAGTTGGAGAGTGTTGAAGAAACTGAATTTCTTTTTTTCCCCTTAAATGTTGTACATTTTGAGCATTAAAAAAAAATTCTAATGAAAATCTGTGACTACAGCTGTTGTTCATCTTGTATTTCAAAGAAATGAATTTTCAGTTGCAAGGTCATATGTTAAGACGTTTTTGGGGTTTTCTTTTTTTTTTTTTTTTTTTGTACTACAGTCAGCACAACAAACACTATGGTTTGACATCCCCCTGTAAATAAAGGCAATGCCCAGTGCTAGCTGGGGGATCAGCTTTAGTCAAAGGTTTCCTCTAAACAAAGTATCCAGATAAACTCAACTACCCAGGGAAGAAAGTGTAGGCTAATGTGGAAGTCGTGGCAAGTATTTTTAGCAAATTGTGTTGTGTGCACCAACAACTGCAGGTTATTCAGAGCTGCTAAGAGGGACCCTGAAAGAAGCCTGCTGTACAGATTGGTGCTAGATTTGGATTTTTTAAATAGGCTGTACAGTATCAAACTATATAAAAAGCTTAAAAATCACAATGAGCATATATTTTAAAAATTTTCTTCTATATTGTAAAAAGTTTTAAATTAGGTCCAAACCACCATTAAAAAAGGTATGAAATGTGCAATTTTGCAAGTGGAAACAAGGGGCACAAGAAGGATTCCATAGGGATAATTAGAGTTGCTTTGTGATTTCTTTGTTTCCAGTACCTTCATGTACCCAGTAATCACACAGACCTCAGAGCAGTTCTCTTCAGGCAAGTAGGACATGAGCTAAAAGTACCATCACTGATTTCAGTAGGGAAGATTGGCTGCAACAAGGAGTAAAAAGCTATTTTAGGAGACAAATGTACAGTACAATCTATTTATGTAAATACTTGGAAAACTCAGGAACAAAATTATTTCCTAAGTACAGAGCTGTGAAATCAGTGTGCCATATGGAGCTATAATATATGGCAGAATACTTTAAAATCCCAAATCTTTTTCAAAGAAAACGGTTGTAAAAGTCTGCATCTGGAATAAAATGATTTCTGACTTGTGTTTTAACTGAAAGCTGCAAAGATATTTCCAAATGTACTAAAATTAATATAACTTGATATTGTTAAAAGGCAGTAACCCTGTTCACTTATTTCTCAAAGCATAGAATGTGGAAATGATAATTAAATGCAAGCGAAACAGATGGCTGTAACATAATTCATGAGGCTTAACTGGCACTTAACACTAACTACTTTCAATTTGACAAATACAATAAGACATCTATGTTGACATACACGTGGTGCACTTAACTACTTTTATTTATGCAAGTGAGGTATTAAAATTGTCTTGAAAAGCAGACATCTAAAGAAGATAAAATGGTATGAAGAAGAGAAGAGTAGTCATTGCTTTCAGTGTTCAATGATTAGTAGTTGTAGGGTTTTTTTCTTCCAGCATCCTATCTTAAAACTTCCATGCAAAGTCTCCGTCTTACTCCTCCACTAGATAGGTAGCTTGGGAAGATTGGAGGAAATCCACCACTTTTTCAGCAAGAATTAATTATGAAGACTGGTTTTGTTTTTTGAAATGAAGTATAATAAGCTAAAAGTGTGTGCATCTCACACGCTGCGTATGGTACACTTTTAATATATACACTGTCATTGTACACCAGCATCCTGTATATACACTGATACCACCTTCAGCGGGAAGTTAGAAGTCAATTGATAATGAACCTTGTGCTGTATCTTCCCTTCCTCTGACATAAATTTCACATGGAATCTCCTCCATCACTCTGTCTTCTATCACCTGCTCGGGGCAGTCGTGGGCTTGCTTGAAAGTGTAAGTGCTTTTCTTGAATGTGCTGTTAAATGTTTTCATGGGCTGGGGCTGCGCAAAGTCATTGCGGAAGGGCAGTTCCATGGAGCTCAGGTTGGTCCTGCTCTGTTTGATACTGGAGGCCTGGGAGCCACAGTGGTGGTCGTGAATGCATCTGGAAGCTGTTGAGGGGCGGCGCAGTTTCTGATAGTTTTCAAGTTCCTCTGATAAATCTGCCAAATCTGCAGAAATTTCTTTGTCCCTTAGAGAGAACAGTTCATAGTGAGGAGGATCAAAAACTTCCTGGAAACCAGTTTTATTGAAGGCAGTCTTGCAAGCCATGACCTTTTTGCGAGGCTGCTTTACTTGCACTAGAATTGAAATGACGAGGAGAACTAAAACTATCCCTGTTGTGATGCCAATGATTGTACCGTGGGTTTTGGTGATTTGTTCAAACAATCCAGTTTTTTTCTTTTCTGCAAAGAAAAAATTATTATGATGAGACATTTATGAGTTTCTATACTTTTGATAACGTATTTAAACAAAGCAAAACTGTATTGTGATTGCCACGCAAGTGTTAAAGTTACTTAATGGGATGGAGACTAGACCTGTATGTCAATGGGATTTGTCTAATCCCCTGTCATTAGTGGCTACCATACGATAATTCAGTGGCAGGTGCAACTCTGTGAACCAGTGCTTGCTGACTCAGCTGGGATGTGCCTTCTACCCTGAACCTTTACTAATGGTCTGTATTCCTAAATCCATCAGCTAAATAGGCTTAAATTAACCTTATATAGATTAAATCCAGCTACAGATGATGTTTCTCTTACCAGCATTCCCAGTGATGTCAGTAGAAGAAAACCTAGATTTAAAATTGTCTAGTTCTTCTTTAAAAGTGAAATATTGTCATATATAAGAATGACTGTACTGTTTGCTTTCACATCTCTTGGAAATGTAATGGCTGTGTCTATTGTGTAGGTCTGTTTTACTTAAGTCATCACAGGGAGCTTTAGCAAAGCTCTATTCCAGTTCTAAGAGTCCGATGATGAAGTTACTTGGAAAAAAAAAAAGGTGGGGGGATACACCAATAATATGGTATATACATACACCAACCAACCCAAATCATCTGGCAATTTTGGCTAGTACTTCATGTGAAAACACACAAGATGGCAGCATCAGAACAAGATGTCCATATTTAAAATTCTTATTTGAAGATTAAAGTTTTCCAGTTGGATGTCTGTTCCATTAATGTTCTTGTCCTGGGGGACTGAGAGATTTCTATACTGCAACATTGGCTAGTGGGAGAAAAGCATTTAAGACTATGAAGAAGAAAATGTAGTAGCCTAAATCTTGCATAGCATTTTCAGATATCTGGCTCCTGGCAGCTGAAAATGTGTGTTATGTACCTAAATACCACACAGAGTGCATGGGGACAGTTGTACACTATGATGTGTTATTTGAAAGAGTCCTTACAGTAACAGAGACTCCCAAGGAGTTGGCTAATAAGAAATTACATTTCTGCTTAAGAGCTTGGACTGTTTACTTGGAGCTACTTTTGACCTTTGAAGTGAAGGAGGATATCTCCCTTATCTCCCCTTGTCCTGCCTGTCTTTGATCACAGTGGTGCCATCCATGGTGGGAGGTATGAATTTCACTGCTATGGCAGCTCTCTTGACTGCATCAAGATTTCTTAATTCTTGGCAGATATTTGAATCAAAAAAGTTGTTTTGCAAAAGGCGATGTCTTCTCCAGTCTCTTGAAATAAATTGCACACAACTTGACTTCTCTATCAATTTTTGTGTTACAGGGCTTAGGCATAAGTAGGTCACAATATGCTCAGATTTATGTAGCTATTGATACGGACTAAATGAGAACTCTGGGTGCCTGCAGGAACTGAGCACAATTGTGAGCAGCTCTCTTTTTAAGGCTAAGAATTGCTTATTTGGTTGCATCATTTTCCTTAGCTGGCAATGTAGATCTAGTCTTCAGCTGTCTCTTAATTTCTGCTGTGCAAGTATTACATCAGAATTTAGATTGCGTTCAACATAAAACATGATGAATTGTTCAACACCAGATACAGCAATCTGCGATATTGGGAAAGACACAGTTTTTCTGGAATTAATTTTTTTGACACTGCAGTACACAAGTGAAGTGTGGATTCTAGGGGAAAGTCTAGAAAGCAATTGGTAAAGATGGCAAAGAGATCCAGAAATTAAACTTAAGAGGGAATGTTGGATATTATCAAAGGTAAGGATTGTTTAGAGGAAGCTTAGTTTTACATTGCAAACTTGGGACTTATGAACCAGTTTTTGTTTACTGGAAAACTTCCACAATATGCCTTACATTAGAATATCTATTAGTGGTGTGAATTTCTTTGTTTACCCAAAATGCAATTAACAAGAAGGGTTTTTAAAATGTTTATTTACTTAAAAAATGCAAGCAGGATTTGTGCATTGAAAAGAAATTTTCTTCCCAGACTTTCTTTAGAGAAGGTTTTGACCCTTTCTTCAGGGTCAGTTTCTCTTTGAAATGGAATAAATATTTAAATCTTCTGGAGTTTTGTGTTCAGGCCTATTGATGCCATTCTATTTTTCGAAAAACCCTAAGCAAACAAGCTCAAATGTTTTTTTGTTCTATTGTTTTCTTTAGCAAGAAAAATTGTTTACCTTAGACTGGTTTTGTTCTAACTCTGAGTTGCTCCTGAAGCACAGGAAAATATCTCTGCTTTAACAGAGTAACAATTTCTTCAAATTATGAGAATTTTCCCTACAAAGCCTGATATTGAAACAGGTCTTTACTGTAGTTGTGATACTTGATATAATACTCCCAACCCATGTTCTAGAAGCAGCAATTTACAAGTGTCTATATTCCGTAAGTGTTTATTTCATGCTCCCTAACAATCTCCCTACCTCCCATCCTTTCTCACACCATATACAGCAATAGAATTTATCCTGAAGTAGCCTGTGATTTACAACTCTAAACAAATGTTTCAGAATTGTCTTTGAGGATTGTTGCTTCTATTTCAACCCTGAGAGAGGCTTTTATGCTTGACAACTTTTCTGTGTTTTTTCAGCTCTTTATTTTTATCTCTAAAAGGTATTACCCATCCCTACAATCCTTGTTTCTTTAAAGTTCAGAAATCGTTAAGATGACGCCTCAGAAATGCTAAATTCCAGTTCTTATTAAGCCAATATCCTTTTAAATAAAGAGTGTATGCTGAAGAGGAAGAAATTTAGTTAAAAGCAGTAAGATCAATATTCAGGATGCTTACATGTGTCCTGAGTTTAAATAAAAAAATTGGAACACCTTCCTGAGATTAGCAGAATAGCTGTCTTCAGCATATTTCCAGGAAAAAGACATTTCATAACTTTCTTGAAAGGCAAACTGACCAGCCTAGTTCATAAAGGCTGTGGTTTGCACTATATTCACCTCTGCAGTGATTCTCATCCCAAGGGTATGCACAGTTCTGAATGCCATTGCAGACTAAAGAATTATTGATGCACATGTTGCTATGGCAGAAGTAAGTGTTGCCTGAGCAGGGAGCTGCAGGAGAGAAGAGAAAGAAAACATTCAGAATTTTCAGTGATTGATGCCTTGCAATAAAACTATTTCCTGTATCTGGGGTTTTTAACATGCATTCTTCCCCTGTTTCAAACACAATCGCTGCTCTTGCCCGTCACTATCTGATGCTTTTGTCTCTCTTCATGAGATTGCTTTCAGCATATTATGAAAGCTACAAAACCAATTCTTGCCCCTAAGTGGTATGTAGCAAATAGAGACATCACAAAACACAGATAATGGAAGAAGGGTTTAGCATGTGTCTTCAAAAACTTAATACTTAAAAATCACATGCTCACTGTCAATTATATATTTATTCTGTGGAGCATCTGCCGTGTGGATGTTGTGAAGCAGTCCCTGAACATCTGCATTTTAGAGCCCATTAATATCCTAAGGCAAATCAGATTTCAGCTTGTGGAGGACTATTTCAGTAATTGCAAGAGATTTCAATAACTAGAGGCATCCAAGTCATTCCTGCTTGTGAATCAAAAGCTCCCAGATCCTCCTATTAGAGCTAATGCAGGGATTGAGAGAGTGCAGTTTAGCTATTTATGTATCTATCTATATATAGTCAGAAATTTGAAGAAAAAAATTAACTAGAAGGTTGCCCCATGTATTTGTAAGTATTTGTTATGGCTCCTTGACATAAGAAAAAAAGGTATTAGAAAGAAGTAATAATTCTTTTCAGGGTGTTGTGTCATATACATAGGGAATTATTTATAAACTCAGGGCAGTGGATAAGAAATTGGTTTTCCATTTGTTTCAGTAATGTGGTATTTTTATGAATGAAATGTCTTTTATTAGTGGAGTCAGTTATATACTAAACAGCAAAGATGTGTGATAGTCACTCTACTACTTGGTTTCACAGAAAGAACGTGTTCTTGAAGCAGTCTGGATTCTCTGAAACATAACAGGAAACCCAAAGTGTAGAGCAGAGGGGGTGACTGCTCCTGAACACTGCATTTCTCACTTAGTCATTGTTAGGATTGAGAATCACCATGACAAAAAGAAGTTATGCCTAAGAAAAAAAGAACATTCAAACCTTTATTTTTGGTTTTCCAATCCTAAATTAAATATGTATTGTCTTCCCACGGCTTACTCCACTGGAGATGGGTAACCTACACTCATTGGTTTTAAGCTCTTGTATTTGCTATTACTGTTTAACCCTGGCAATCTGGCAAGAAGTTCCATAGAAGAACTTGCTTTAATTGTAGTGCAAGTATGAATACAAAACAAAGTGTATTTTGGAACAGTTTATCTATGTAATCTCAGTGCTTAACAATGTCATGGTAGCTACCACATCACTTCCTCGCTCAAGTGAGCTGAGAATTTAATTGTTTGGAGAGCAGATCTAGTTTGAAGAACACTGCTTTAAAACAGGATCCCTCCTTCGGATGGTTGAGATCAGGCTCAGTCTGTCAGTTATACCCCAATGTAAACCTACTCCCTTTCTCATTTCCTTCAACAGGTGAATTTTTTTTACAGTTCTGTATTTTTGGATGAAGCATGGCTTTTGTTCACAGTTCATGAAGATAGGACAAATTGACTTATTTTCCTTTTGTCTGTTATTTGGGGAGTTTGAAGTCTAAAAGTCACAATGGTTGATCAATTCTAGCCTGGGACTTCAAGGACATAGCTGGACTCTTCTCATAACAGCTGCCCAAAAGTGGTGCAATACTTACAGTCTTCTTTGTATCCACCATTACTCATCTATTGAATCAAGCCAGGAGTCAAATACATTGATTTTTCCCACTGCTGTTAGCTGAATTACTTAGTCAAATCTGCAAGCAGCACTAGGTGTGTGTTAGGTGACTGTCATGCACTATTAGTTCATTTATGGAAATCTTTCCAGAAATATTGATCGTTTTCATGGTTGGCTTCACATAATTACAAATCATTAGCAAGGTAGAAGAGAAAGATAGCTTAACAATCTGAAAATAAGAAAAGCTCAGATTCACTTTTTTCAGTTAGAAAAATTGCTTATGACTATGTTATATAAAAATACTTGAAACACTTTTCAGCCACATACTTTTCAATTAATTTATCCAAGAAAGGCAGTATCTCAAGTAAATAACAATAACCACATGCCTTTGCAGATGTTCTTTTGCTAGTGACTTTTGAGCTGCTTTATACTCAGAATTTTGGGAAGTTATCTATCTTTAGGAGTACTTAGTGTTTCAACCTCTTGCATTAAAAACCCCCCACAAACCCCTGAAAAAAATAAAACTCAACAATAACAAAAAAACCACTCCAATATTTATAATGTAAATAGATAATTTCCCTGGCAAAGTTCATATCATTTTCTAAATTGAAAGCTGGAATAACTTGCACTATCACCAATGTTAATAACTGCATTGAAAATAAAAACTAGTGGAAAAACAATTATCAATTTTGCAAGCTTTACTTTTTAAACTAACACTTACTTAAATTCTCAATATCTAAAGCTTATCAAATGCCTCTTGTAGGTTAAGCAATAGACTAGTTTGAAACATTCAACCATGTACTCAAAGTAAGCCAGAAGCTATTTCTCTTATACATATCTGTTACTTTGGAAAGATTGCTTTACAAAAAGTAGTTTTTCTCCTATGTTAGAATTTATTGGTTTATGGAACAGAATGCAAAATCTACCTGTTACCTGTAACCTGAACTTTCTTGCAAGGTAGTGACCAGTATCTCTTTCAGGACTGGCTAGATATGTCCTGTGAGAAAAGTTATTTTTTGTCAGCAAATCTGTACTATTTGTTCTTCAAGCAGAACTTTTTGAAACCTTTAGCAGAAGCACAGGTCTGATTTCCTGAAATGTGAGCATTTCATTCAGCTCTCCCCATGTATGTCAGATCTGCTCTGCAGTTCTGAACTCAGTCTGCTTTAGTGCCATGTAAATGGCACTGCAATGGTTCTGCAATGTGGACAGTATTGTCCTCTGTAAATATGTGAGGCAACAAAATTCCATTCAGGTGTAACACCCTTAGAAGAAAAAATCTCGCATAAAACCTGCTTCCAAGAAACATCTTAATTTACAATGAGAATAAAGACTATCCCTAACCGAGGCTATGGAATCCAAACAAAAATCCAGATGGCATTTACAACTCTGCTTTAATTACAGGCTTCTTGAATAAACTTGAATTTAACTGCTTATCTATGTTTGTGCAGCACCACAGGGCTTTGCTAAGGGAGCACATGTGGGGTCCATTAGAGCCAAATGCAGCTGAGGATAAGGGAGCAGCTTGGCTAGAGGGGCTGTGGTTCCAGACCCACAATCTAGATAGAGCTGTGTTTAGGAAGGAGAGTGAGGCATTACAGGATCAGGCATGCCACATCCAGAGGGGCCTTAGGAAGAGCCTGTTGTGGTGTCTGGCAGGGAACTGGGAGCTAGTGGGTGAGCACACTTCAGGCCCACTGCTGGCTCTTTGAAATAAGCCTATGCTCATTTGCAGGGAAGGACATCTCTGTGAGAAGGATGTAGCCTGGGCAGTATTGCTGAATTCAAATGGAAAATAAATCTTTTAAGAACAGGGGAAAGCTTTTCTTCAGAACCCTATTAGAAATGTAATAAAGCAATACCTCATTTACCTGCACGTATGTGAAAGAAACTGAAACAAACTTTTTCATGTATTCCTGCTTCTTAATATACAGCTGATGCTTGCCCTAAAATAGCTGAAGTATCCCAATACCAGGAGAACTAGCATTTTTAGACCTACTTACGATCCACAAAGGAAGTGAAGAGCATTCTGAACCTGCTCAGCCTGCTGCCCTCATCCGCCCACATCCGCACCACCCCTGTCCCTGTCTGCAGCGTCACATCGTTGGCCACCGTGCTGCAGAACTTGGCCTTCAGGTTCTCGATGGAACTGCTCCCGTCATACACAGCAACAAAGTTCCTTTTGCATTCATTGGAATGCTCCATTTGGTAGTCCAGAAATCGCATATAGATCTGTTAGGAAAAGAGGATCAATGTGTTTAGGAGAAGAAATACACAGAGGAGAGTTTTCTTTCTTAGCAAATCTTGAATAAGATTTTTTTTTCCCTTATGCATAAATGTAGCTTCCAATTCACAACACTTTTAAACTTAGATTTTTCTCATTAAATGTCCATGTGGAGTATTATCTGACTCTTGTCCTGGGTATCCACTTCACTTCTCCCTGCTCCCCAAAACAATCTTTATTTAAAAACTTACTTTGATTTATTTCTGCTCCCATTGGAAAAACAGTACAAAACAACACACTTGGTGAAGAAACCCCCAAGAAGCTCTGCTAAATGTGAACTCTGTTTCTCTAGAAGAGATATAAGGAACGCATAAATGTACTGAAATAATTTTTCAACTATTTTGACTGTTCTCTTTCCTTTCTTTCTAATTCATAAAAACAATGTTAAAATATAGGAGAAGGAGTCTAGTCAGAAAAACTCTGAAGTAAAATAAGGAAATTAAAATTTATTGCTTCAGAATGAAAGCTAATTACTGAACCATAGCTGTGTTATGGAAGACACAAACCATGAAGTCAGGAGTAATTTGAATAAAAATGGAAATGAGAGAGAAGTAAGCTGGCTGTGTAGGAAGAATTAATGAATTTAAGCTAATCGTAATACTTCTAAAAGCAGGAATCTAATCCAAGAGGAGGCAGCATATGTGTCAGAACACATGCAGCAAGGAAATTAGAAGATAAAGAGTAAGTAAATAATTTATTTTGCTGGAACAGGAAACTTGTGCAAGATCGTAATTCAGTTAAAATTACATGAACACATCAAAAGGCTTTTGAATATCTTCAATGGTTGTATTAGAATTCTTGAAATTCTTCTGAAAATTTTGAGCTACGAAACCAAGTCACCTAAGCATGCAGCAAAGGCCGGTTTAGACTTTACCAGCTCTTAGATAAGCACTGTGTTGCCAGAGAAGAACTGTGCCCAGGGGGAGGCTGAGGAGCTGCTGGCCTGTCCCTGAGCTCTTGGGGTGCTCCTGCCGCAGCTTCTGCAGAGCTTCTGCCCCTCAGGGCCTGCATCTGCCCGAGGGCTCTGGCAGCCCCTCTCAGCTCAGGGCACGTGAATCCCGAGCTCTAGAACCCAGTTTGCTGCCCCCCTGCCATAGCTCGCTACCAACCACCTCTGAGAGACTAAACAGGATCCTCCCCTGTCCTACACCCATCAGGCTTCACTGCAAACATCGTAAAGGAGAAAGACAGGTAACACTTGTGCCTTTGGGCTTTTCCTTCCCAGAGCTTCCAGAACCAGGCTGGCCACCACTGCCTTCCCTTGCACATTCTGTCTGAAGGTGCAGCCTGTGCCATATTAGCTCGTGCTTCACCTCACTGTTTTGTGATTTTCAGCACATGTATTTTTTTTCTTTTTTTTCTATTTTTTTTCTCCCCCTCACTGTTTTTGTTATATTTACTGCTGGAAATTCTCAGCTACATTGAGAATCTATTCTCCATTGATGACTTATCTCAAAAACAAGGATGTGAACGGAAATTTCTAGTATTTGGCCTGAGAGAGGGTATTTTCTTTTAATGATTGACTTCATATATCTCCTACAAAATTACAATGGAAACTAAAAATAATCTAGAACACTTTTAGTAGAGCTATTATTTATATGATAACAAAGGAATAATCCCATTTAAAGTGCTCACCTCTTCCCACACTGCTTTGGATTAATGTGTTAGGCAAGTATAAAAGGTCCTTACTCTTACATTATATTGATTATTCTGGTAATTTTATGAAATCTGGAGGTAATTAAGTTTCTGCTATACACATTTCAAAAGTACTTTCATAGCTGCACTTGTGTCAGTTTTAAAAGTTTATTTTTATTACAAACTCAAATTGAGGAAATTAAAACTGTCTATGCTTAATTTTCTCAAGAGACTGCACTGTATCAGATCTCATGGATTTTATCATCATAATTCTGCCTGAATTGAAGCTTGAGAAACCACTGTCAGAATACTAAGAATTATTTTTCTGTAATGTTTTAAATCAATAATTTAGGATGATGATCTAATTTCAGGACTCGCCCAACTATAACTCTGTCTTCTGGTAACATTCAATAATTTATTAAAATACTTAAGCACAAGACCTGGTGCATTCAAGTGGCAATGTAGAGAGAAAATGGGTTTGTTATTGTTTCTGGAAGAACTGGGTCTATTACTTAGAGTAGTATAGGGCTCTTGGGAATTGACTCACTTCCTCAAAGGCCCAAAAATATTAATGGACTTTTGATTTCTTTCATGTCTTGTCCTCTTAGTATCATCTTTTGGTCATTGTTTTAGAATGCACTTGCAGGTGGTTAACGGGGCTGGTTAGTTAACTGTCAGGAGTGTGTAAGAAGGCAGAGGGAAGGGTTGTCTTCTTGGCAGCTACTGCTTCAAAATATGTTTTAATTTTTGTGTGTGCGCAAGCAGAAGCAAAATTAAAGATGTGTATGCTATATGGAGGAAAGTATATGTTCCTCTGAGCAACATATTTAACTAATATGATTCTGAAACTAGTGTGATTCAGGCCTTAGCTGTTGTGCTTGGGGTTGTGAATAGGATTTTATCCTGCTGTCTGCCTAACAAGGTAAAGCTTTCCATTTAGCTCAGACTGCTGATAAAAGTGGGTTTTAAGATGCTGGATTATTAATTAGATGGGAGAAGCAGGCATGTGTTCTGTTGACTTTGAACAGAACCAAATTCTCCAATAGAACCACTGGAGGCAAAATGTTAAGTTTTGGCAGTGAGATTTACTGGAAGTTACTGAAGATGTCAGCCAGCATTTTTGCCTGCAGTCTTCCAATAAAACCAAGTCCAAGTCAAATGCTCCTGAAAACTGGTGCTTAAACAAATCTCACAGTTATTTGGTATTTGAAGTTTCAAATAATAGAAAGCCAGCCCTATGGACTTGTATAAGTTTAATTTCAGAAACAATTCTCTCTAGATTTCCTAAGCGACTGCAACATGACTCATTTCAGTGAAGTACAACATTATGAAAATCACAGTTAGTGACCATTACCAGTTGCTACTGTCATGGAAACCCATTATATACTGAATTATATGAACAAAACCCACCTTAGCATTTGGAGTGGCTTTAATTGTCCAGATACAGTCAACTGCTTGTCCTGGTTTTGTTTTTCCTTCTTGTTCTACTTGACTGGAACGTACTATTCCATCAGCTCCTGAGAGCTCAAATTGGCAGTCTAGGGAGATGACAGATCTTGCTGTCAAATACAATATGACATTAATTTAAAATTTCATGTATAAAGAAATTGTTACTGTAATACTATACCTGGGATGGGATTTAAAATACCTCCAAGGTAAGTGAAGTCAGGATCTGTAATAGAAAGAAGTCATGAATCACAAGGGCTATCAGTGCTAGAGAATCACTTCAAGCTTTAGTATTATCTGCAGATTACGTCCATTTTTTATTATGTCACCAAAAAAATAATGCCAGAAAGTTTACTGAATCAATTGGAGCATATAGAGACAAAGGTTTTTGTTTTTTTTTTTATTTGAGAACATTATTCCACAAAGATTGACCTTATCTGAAAAAGGTAATTCTATCCTGACAGATCAGATTTCTAGCATAACACCAAAAGTTACTATTCAGTATTTTGTTCCTACATTATATTCTGAATTTAACTATGTCAGTTTTCACTAAAACTGCTGGAGCTCCACAAGAGTACAGGGAATCTTTCTCTGTGCAAAAAGCTTATTTAGATTTATTTTATCAGACTGCTGTCTATGTAGTTCTGAACAATTTGAACTGAACTTAGCAGAATATATCAACACTTTGAAATTGCTAACTGCTCTTTAAAAAAGTATGTGAAGAAGGCTGTTCAGTCTAAAGATACTTTTCTCTGGGTTATCTGTGTCTCTGGTATTTGGCCACGTAGAACAGCTCTAGCCATGGTCTGTGAAATGTTGCTCTATGCAAAGAAAGCACTAGTTCATGCAAAAGTGCACAGCTGTTTGGTACAAAGTTCTTTTCCAAATGAAGGTCCAGACTTCGGCTTTTTCTGTGATCCTATAGATTATTTTTTCTGTATAGGAAGTTTATCACTTCCTGTAGAATGCCTCAGTCCCGAGCTTAAGACTCAGCACAGTTCAGAACATGCCTTCTTTGCCCTCCTCTTTTTATTTAGCTGTAGTGAAAATCTATCATGACTATATGCAAAATTTCAACCTTCTTTGAAAGCTGATTTTTATGAAGCAGGAGGATGCACATATGTTCCCTTTCATTTTCATAACACAAAGAGGAAGTAAAAGAAAAATATCAGTCCTTCAGTTGTGGCAATCTATTGTGAAAATACTGTACAGTTTAAATGTATATTTAAATTTCCAGGCTGCAACTATTGCGATTTAGTTTTGAAAGTGATGTTGATGAAATGACTTTAGAAATGGACTTAGCAAAATGCGTAAGTACTGTCCCTGTGAAAACATTTTATCATGTAATTCCCAAGGGGCTGGTCACCCTGTTAATCTGAAGTTTCCGAGGCTAAATCCCTAAGCAGTAATAAATAATCATGAATTGTGTTTTCACGTGCTCTAGGGGTAAAGATAACCTTAAGAAGTTATGTTTGTGTATACATTTCTCAAAGTAGTACAGCTGACACTTGTATATTGCCTTTTTTCTCAAAGGACAATAAAATGCTGATAACTACACGTACAGCATCTATGAAGTACAATAGTAAAGCATTGCACAAGGACATCAGGTCAAATTTTCATGTAAGAAGGATGCCCTGCCAGGCTTAAGTAGCTCCACAGAGCAGATGTAATTTCTGTTTGTCTAAAGGCACTGTCAGCACATTGTCCTCTCCTTTGCACCTGTGAACTACACAGCACTTAGAGCAAAGAGCAGCTCTGCTGTCTGAGCCCAAGGGCTGAGAGAATCCAGGTATACCCAGAGCTCGTGCTTAGACTGTGCAGATATTTCCTCTGGGTTTTTAGAACAGAGATTTAAAATGTTTTGCATGTGGCTGGAGTGCTATTCTAAAGTTGCTTCAGGTGTTTTTGTCCAATGCCTTACACTCCCAGAAGAGAGGCTGGTGAAAAGGCAGCTCTTTGCATAAGTTGTCTTTCCTTCCCTACCACTGGTGAAACTGGTACAATGAGAGAAATAAAGGTGCTGCTGCAGATTTCAGCATGAACAAGCTCAACAGTGTTCCTCACTAGCAAACTACAGACCTGTGGTTTCCTTCAGTCAAGGTTCCCCAGGTGTTTTCAGCTGTGTGCCCTGCAGCAGGACTGAGCTGTGGCTATCACACTGTCACTGGGCTCCACAGGTGCTCATGCTGAAATGCAGCTCTAGGCTGAGAGGACAAACACACCCACAGAGTTCAATGGGAGCACAGAGTCATTAACTCAGTCAGAATTTTAGACATGTTTACCTGGTATAAATGAATACTTTGCTTGAAATCCCTTTCCTTCCAGCTCCTCATCAGAAATAAACTTGATCCACATAAATCTCCCTGTTGATCTAATTAGTGCAGGACTTTTCAGACCACAGTAACGATTAATGAGAGGGGAGAACCCAAAAGGTCCATCTCGAACCTCCAGGTGATCAAACCGACATTCAAATGAGGGTTCTATGTAATAGGGTTCATCAAAGGTCAACTCAATTCTTTGTCGTGGAGCAGCTAGACATAAAAAAATTGAGCAAAAAATTAAATTAAGATCTTGATAAAAAACACCAAGACATGAAGCAATGAAGAGACAGGCCTCCAAAACAGCAAGATAAAAAAGAAACTGGAAACTTCTCAGAATGTATCTGTAGTTGCTACAAAAATTTTAAAAATTATTTTCTAAAAGATACTTCTGCATGGAATCATACAGATTTTTTTTGCTTACTGATCTTAACTGTTGAAAATTCAGAGATCACATTAATGCAGCACATAGATATGAACATATACACAAAGGTAATCAAACAAGGTTAAATATTGAGATATAAATTAAAACAAGTGTTCTGTGAAAGCAAAATACATTAAAAAAGAACAAAACACTATGCAGAAAATAATGGATAATAGAAAGATAGGAAGAACTACTCACTATTTCTTAAACATAAAGTCCAAATTTGTAGATCCTTTCACAGAGAACTTTTATTAGAATATTCAGAGAAGTCTAGGTGCTTCATATATGTTAATAATATTCAGGTGGCTACAGATGCCGGTGAGTCTGAGCCCGTGGCAGCCTAACATCAGGATTCGGGTCAGAGCCCTCAGTCCTGACTCTCACATCCGTGGTTTGGATGCCCAGACTTTCTGCTATATGAATGGCTTTAGTGTTCCTGGCTCTTGGCACGGGCTGCGCTACGTGACCCTCCCGCCGCTGGCAGCGATCCGGAGTGACGGCACCGA
>VXBU01011522.1:204644-218761 GCA_013400315.1 Bombycilla garrulus
CCGGAGTGCCGGCACCGAGCGCCCCCTCCCTCCCTCCCTCCCTCCCTCCCTCCCTCGCTGCCTGCTTCTCCCGAACGCCAAAGGAGCTCCTGCCGCCTCTCCAGCGCTCCCGTCAGACCTTCTGCCTCCCTCACAGCAGCTACACGCGTTGGGAGCTGCTGTCAGTGCTGGCAGAGGTCTGCGGGAAGGAGCAGATCTTGGCTAGAAATTCTGGAGGACCTGGGCCCCGCTCGGGCACCCACAGCGCTTCTCTGGAAGGATGAGGAGAGCGGGAAGCTGCTCCTGTGACCCAGCCCTGCAGCGGGACAGGTGCAAACCAAGATGTGCACGGGAACAAGCAAAAAAGAGGGGCCTGGGAACAGCTACTGTGCTGGACAAAAAAAATAAAAAAAAATCAACAAACCTCATTACTTGAAATATTTCAATTAATTGATATGAATCTGATGATTAGGCTGACATATTTTTAGCTGACTTCAGTGGGTTTTGGGTGCATTCTAATAAGAGGAAAAATAATTGGAGTGTCTCAAGTCTTCCAGCCTGTATTCAAGATATTCTCATTGGAATATGGTTTTATTCTAGTTAATGACATTTTTTTGTCCTCATCACAGTATTTTAATAGTGACCTCAGCAGTGCTAACAAATCTCTGTATTTTTAGTACAGTACCATGGCAGCCAGATATATCTTTTTTATTAATGAAGGACAGTATAAAGGTTTTCTGCTGGTGAGATAGAACAATACAGAATAGTATGAAATAGCCTTTGTCTTTTGCAATCTATTATCAGTGATATTAAGGTAACAAACCACAATTTTTATCTTACTAATTCCATACCTTTGTAGATTACAATAGATATGCTGCTCCTTTTCCTGGCTGTGAGGATATGTCATATTCTACATAGCTAATTTTTTAATGATTGCATTCCTTATTTATTTGTTGTTATTACTTAAGAGAGAAAGTTTAACTTCTTGTTCAAGTAAATGACTGCAGAATTCATTTTATTACCAGCACGGCCATGCAATACTTTGCAGCTAAGATGACAGTTTAAACAGTTCAAGATTTTCCATTTAACAATAGGATTACAGCAAAACAAAACAGAAATGAAGTCTGTACCTTCTAAGATGTAGATGCACTCTTGATTGGGTGGGTACATGTTTGGGTAGTTTGGTGAAGCAAAATGTCCTCCATTACTGGTCCGGACCCAGTTGTCACACTGGGTGGGAGGAATGCGATTCACTCCAATATTTTGCCCACCTTAAGCAAAAAAAAAAAATTGCGGACAAATAAGTTTCTTCTGCAAGTATGCAGATTTGATAAAGTAAAACTCTCACATGACACATAGCCTAAAAAGATGAAAGTAATTTATTTTGGTTTTTATTTTGGTTGAAAGCCCTCTTGTAAGGCACTCATTAATATCTAAGAAAATCTTATGTTTAATTTTGTGGTAGGGTATATCCTAAAGAAATCACAGTTTTTGAATATCAGATATATCTAGAGATCCTTGGAAAGGAGAAGGAGTAATTTTTTTGGTTTGGTTTGTTTTTCTTTTTACCCTGTTCAGTTCAGGTTTTTGATACTCTTCTAAGTGAAATAGTCACAGTAGCTGCCAATATCAGTGTTTTATGGGTTATGTCATCTCTGTTCCTATGTGAACATAGTCAGAAATATTTGTCTGTTTTCATTGGTTTTTACTTTCCCTAATTCCAGAATATACTAAGGTGGGATATCTATTTACAGTAATTTGTTGGAATACAGAATGTTTGTAACAGAATGAATTTCAATATGCAAATACACTAAATACAGCAATGGTAGTTAATAAAATTCCTAGCAATAGGTAGATTGCCCTGGTAGCTAAGAGTCTCATTTAGGATGAAAGCTCCCCTTCTGGTTGTACAGGGAAATGTGTTCTGTGACTGAGATTATGCTGTTTAGTAAGGAATTCTTCATGCTGGACCATTCACAGAAGCTTGGTTCAGATTTCCTCATCCACAGAGAAGAAGTTAGGAATAGTGTGCTCTCTGACTTCTCAAGTACTTTTGGCCCTTCTCCAGCAGAACTGGAGAGAGTAAGACACAGGATATGTATTTTCTGCTAGATATTTCCTAAATCTCACAGGGTGCTCTCATAGTGCTAATTATATTTATACAGTTTTAATTTTGCACACCTGTGAGAGACATCCATGCTGGTACAGGTCTTAGATGCCTCCAGTAAATTACATCACCTTCCACTGGTATCTTGACAGCTTTTTGATTTATGGGGGTGAAAACTCTCTTCTCCTGCAGAAATTTTTCACGGAAATTCTGTGGGTGGCAGTTCAAGGAATTCTTCTCTCTTAACTGTGGGTAATCCCACAGATGAAAAAGACAAGGTTTGTGAAATTGATTCCTTCCCCACTCAGCAGGCTTCAAAAATGTTTGTAGGTGGACTATTTGAAGAGCTTGTTGTCAGACACAGAAACATGAATTTCTGTGGTAGTTTCTTTCCCACCTCTAATATCTAAACCCACAGAACTTTACCTGGGAAAGTGAAACTTCCATGTTCTTTGTGACTGCATGGCTTTGTTCACTTGGGAGAAAATGCAGTAAACAGGGGAAAATGGAAAATACAATTCATATTGGCAATTCAAGAGCTATTCATATCTGAATGCAAACATTTCTTTTAACTTATATTGCTCAATTAAAAGTTATAAAACTGTTCAATTTTTGGAGAGAAAATAATCAAACTAACATTGTACCTTGTATCTTCTGTGCAATGGCAATGCCTTCCACTACCAGGATTGTTACAAGCAACACTGATGAGAGAAATTGAACAGGAAAAACATTAGTAATTCTTCAAAGTTATAGACCATTTTCTGCAGTCCCAGTTCATGCAAATCCTGGCATCACTGACCAAAACAACTCAGAACATACAAAAATATGTAATTAATGTGTTTTCTTTAAAATTTCAACTTTATGAAACTAGTGCAGTCTATGTGCACTGCTGGTCCTTCCAGGTTCCTCAAAAAAGTGTATATGAGAACAGCAATTCACTGTTTGAGAGGACTTTTAAGAATATTTTCTAGAGTTTACATGGTATCTGTTCTCTATAAAACTTTTACATCCTGAAACAAGATGTTTCACTGCTATAATGAATCATATTTATCCTAAAACTCTATTTGCATAATGTGTGCAAGAGACTTCTCCAGCTTCCAAGAAATTAATCTGGACCATAGGAGACACTGCAAGGTTTTAACCCCTCCAAGGATTTCACAGATTTCTGCTTGCATGACTGGTTGTTGTGATGCTGCCACACAGTGCCAGTGATTTCTGCAAATGATGGGGCAGTAGAAAACGGGCAGATGCAAGTTCTGGAGATAGAGAGCCTCCCTTTTTCTTTCCTTCCTCCCTGGCTGTTTCACTTCTGGCCTTTCCCTTACGTTTACACATTCCCAGCACCCAAGAAGCATCTGTATGAACAGCACTCCACATTCCACAGTCCATCAGCAGTTTTAAAGGAGGCTTAATGTTCAGACTTTCCTGAAGTGTTTTGTCAACCTTGTCACTTCAAATTGTTTGGGATTACCAGAAGGGGAAAAGAGAATGAAACAGAGTAAATTAATGTGCCACTCTTCAAATCTTTCATTTGCTTCTATCTGGAGTACCTCGGAAATTCTGGACTCATCTCTTACAGAACCTGCTGAGCAGGCCTGGACTGAAGACAGCTGAGGGGAGATAGGATAAAAGATCCAAAATCATAAGGACCATTGAGATTGAGAACTGAGCAACTACTACTTGTCTCTTCCAGGAGAGAACCAGGGGGTGTCAGACAAAGCGAGAAGGTGGTGTGTTCAAATTAACAAAGATTTTTCTTTCTTTCCTTTTTTTTTTTTTTCTTTTTTAAATGCACATAATTCATAACATATCCTTGAGGTAGATTCTGTTTCAGAAACCCCTTAAGCCATAAGCTGTTGGAAGTCTGGGATGTATTTGGGGCAAATATAATTTGCTCTACTTTTATACTCGTTCAGCTTTTATATCTCTGTAAAAGAAGATATCAAGCAAGATGGACCTTTGATGTGACCTGGTATGGCCCTTCCCACATTCTTAATCTACTTGTCAGGCAGGCATGGCCTTAGCACTGCAGCGCAAAAAAGAGATTTCAGCAGGAATTTTATTGTCACATTCAAGAAATTAATTTTATTTTCCCATCCTTCCTGCCTTGCTGCTCAGGCATTTTAGTGGCTCAGTTGAAATGGCACTTTCTCCATCTGTGGTTTTCCCTGTGTTGCTGTTGTACTTTGAGCCCTTCAGAGTTCCAGAGTGAGCACGTACTGACTGCAAACCACAGCGATCTTGACTCAACTCATCCAGATGCTCCTCTAACGCTGGCATGGATATATTATCTTGGGAAAAGATAAAAGGAATCAAAGTCTGCTCCTGAAAGTGTCCAGCTAGCATTTATGTTTCATAATGTATGTTTCTGCTGCCCTTTCTTCTCTATCCATACTGAAGTAGACTGTGTTTCATTCTGAAACTTTCCTCACCAACAACTGCTTTTTCCTGCGTAAGTCAGGCTCATAACTGTGGGTGTTTTCTAAAATACCATATGGGTCTTGCAAACAAGTGCTAAGTTCTTAGAAGCTTATTTGATTTTTAGGGATGGTTATGTTAGAGTAGGTGAAGATTTAAGTAGTTTTTCAATTTCCATCTTTGCAATAATTCTGCATTTTCATCAATATTAATATACTTAAAAATATACTACCTGTCATTATCCAAATACAAAGCTGATGCTGCTAATCATTACTGACTCACCCTAGACTGAAAAATTCCTCCTTCAGAAGAAAGTATCTAGCATCCATTACTGGTATTTAGTTATGGATGTTCACTAGTCTTTAAAGCAAATAAACATATATCCCATCTTTATTATGATTGACATTAGTTTTCAGCTGGTTTTAGTTTTCACTATTCCTTACATAGATGATATTATTTCAAAATTATTTACAGTTTATTTTTGCAGCTTCTCTGTTTAAACAGTACACTGAAAAATCTGAGTTTATGAGTTGCATGAACTTACAGTGCATTTGTACTCCTCAGATCACTTGTCCCTAACAGAGAATCTTGACACTGGTATGAAGTTGTCATTCTCTTTTTTTTGTTGTTTTTTTTTTTTTTTTTTCCTACACTGGTTTTGGTGCAACACTTAAAAGTTGGCTTTTATTGTTAATGTAAAGGCAGTTTCCCCAGTCCTGTGTAAATCATGTGTCAGTACGTTCTGCTGAATTCACCTTTCTTAAAGATGTGCTATGCCCACCCTCTGTTTTCTCAAAATGCAAAACAAGTTTTGACTTTTTTTCTTAAAGCAAACAGACAGAGAAATATGAGTGAAATTAACACATGACTAACAAAATGAATGCAAATAGTCACTTTCAAGTAACAGTGAATAACTGAGGGTTTGTTGGTTTGCTTTGGTTTTTATTTAGTACAGCTCTTTACTATGGCTACCACTGTTACAAGACACTTTTTAAAGAAATTCCAGTATGCATCCATGTTTATTTCAGTGATTGTACTGATGGAAACAACATAAGAATAGATGTTCTGTTACACTAACCATTGATTTCCCTTCTTGCTGATGTGGATAAAGAAACAACTCCCCTAAAAGGACTTCAGAAAGCCTGATTGGCTTTCACTAGAGCTGTGCTGTTTCTATAAATAGTGCAGCGCCTGTATGTGTGTAAATGCAAACAAACAGTGCCTATTCCTTGCAGAGCAGCACGGATATGCAGGCAACTGCAGAAGATATGAGCTGAGTATTTGTCTTACTGTCTTCCTTTGGCCATGTTATATGGAAGAGTGGGAATAGTTTGGGCCGCCTTCCTTTTGTTCCCTGCCCTTTTCATCCTCTCAGTTTTCATCTCTTACACCTGTTTCTTGCCCTTCCCAGGCAATGCCCATCCTTCTCATGCTCTCAACAACCCCTAGGATGTTTTCAGGCAGCAAAGGTTCCGGGGTTTTCCACTGGCAGTGCTTTTATCCTGGGTGAGAGTGTGATAAAGAACAGAGGTGTCTCTGGCTAATGGTGTGGATGTGTGCTGTCCTTATCAGCGTGACATTGCTGGCAGAAGGGTGGAGAGGACTTACCTGTTCTTCTGCAGGATTGCCTGAGGCGGTATTGCCTTAAACTGAGGGCATTGACATGACACAGTATAACGCGGGAAAGCAAACACGAGTTTAGGGGCTGAAAACAAGGTCTATCAACAGTCAGGATGAAAAGGAAAAAAATAATCAGTCAGGATATTTTTAGATCTTTCAGACTGTTTCCATTAACTCATTCCTGTGTGCATTTTAAAAACAACAAAGCAATCTCCCGGTGTCCTAAATTCATACTACTTCCTGGACAAATAATTTCGAATCTCAAAGACTGATTTGGACGGCACAAATCCATAAGAAGGAAGATGTCTAGGGAAGAGACAAATCCTGGAAGTTGGTGCAGTAGAAAGTTAGTGCTGAACCACTGTCCTGGTACTGCAGCAGGGACACAGTCAGAGCAATTAGAACAGACATGAGAGACTGAACCTCTTTCACTAATAGTCTGGTAGCACTTCCAGAAGGATGAAGAATGATCCTGTTATTTCTAATAAACTGCAATTCAATTAGTTATTGTGCACTTGAATTTACAATGGGACACAGTGTCCCTTCTGCTCCTTTTTTCCTTTTCTAAAGTCTCTTACAGATCTCTCTGACATGACTGTTCTTCAGTGTGGATGAAAGATAAGTCTAGGCTTAGCTCCACAGTCTATTATGGTACAGGAAGCACAAGCAGTGAGTAAAAACGCCACTTGAACATGGCTTGCTGTTGTAAGCAACAGCACACACTGTGCAGGATTGCACTGAGTATCAAAGGGATTCAAGGGGAGAACGGTTTTGTTTTTAATGGAGGAGTATGGTGAGAATTCTACCAGAGGATCCTGAGCCTGGGACACTGACCTTATGAACTTAGAGATACTTAGGTGATAAATGTAACAAAAGTTAGCACTTCTGCACCTCACAGTGAGCTTCCACTTCATGATCTGGACCCTGCAGAAGACGCCAGCATTAAGCCAACAGCAGCACGGACACCGAGGCAGAGATTGAGGAGCTTCTTTTACTCATGAATCTTGTATTTGCTACAGACTTGTATTTCACGAATTATGGTGCACACTCTTGTATTACCATTTAAAGCTCTGATAGTTTTTACCTGTGTGAGCATGAACTAGGAATACAGAAAAAGCAGCAAGCTCCTGTCTCTGTTTTAAAAATAATGGATTTTCCATTTTCTTCACTTCTTTGCATGAAATATTTTAGATCACATAGCCTGCAGACAGCTGTATAAATTTTGAAGAGTGAAGACACAAAATATACAGCGCGAGTTCTTACTATTCTGTTGTTGAAGTAGGCTTATGGAATAATATAAAAGAAGCTCCTGAACTGGTGTAATAAACTGCATTGTTTGCAGAAGTCAAGATGGTTTTTGTTGGCATTTCTTAAATTTCTAAAAATAAATCTAAACTAAAAAAGAAAAAAGAAGGCAACTTCTGCTTTGGAGTATATATAGAGATGTTTACAAATGTGTGGCTCCTACTTCTCTTTAAAAATGAGAACAATATAGTTAGTTTTGCAGTAAATGGGTGCTAAACCCAACACTGAGAAATCAGCATGTTGCTTAGAAAAACAAGTGCTTTAGGCTGCAAATCTGACATATGCTTGTAGTTTCTGGCAAAACACATTCTTCAGATTTCATGGGATACAGTACAGCTCTGAGCTCCCGATGATGTGTCTTTCCCCTGCTCGTTCTGCATGCTCTAGGGATCTTCACACAGAGACAACAGCCTCGATTTGCTGTGTGGCTCTGAGAGCAGTGTCTGTCTTCAGTGATGACAATGGGGGATCTATGCACGCAGGCCAAGCTGAATATCAAACTGGGGAGCAGTCAGGCACAACTGAGAAACAGAGCGAAACATTCCACCATTTTTAAAAATAAAGACTTAATCATTTAGAGTATTACACATTCTTAGTGTAGTGGTAGCCAGAATCCTAGGGATAAAGATGACAGATTTTGCTCAAAGCAGGATTCATTGGACCTCTGCTCTGCTCCTTGGATTAGGCAGCACCTTGGACACACATAGTCCAGAGAGATGATGGCTGGCAACACATAGGTCATGCATGTTGGAAAATCTTGCCAGGATGCCTGCCTCTTTCTGGCAGATACAGCCTAGAGTAACAAATGCTTGATCTTAATGATATACTCTGTTTTGCCTTATGGGAATTGTTCCTTTTCTGTGTATTCTTAATCTTAGTTCCTCATTTGCCCTGTGTGCTAAAATTAGCATTACTTTCAGCAGCTGCTCATCACAGTATTTCAGGTTTTATATCCATTTTTTACTCTTGTGTCTAAACATTAATATTAGCTATTAATGTGCTGGGGACATTTATGATTATTACATCCTATTCTATTCTCTGGCCAACATTAAGTACATGTTTTGGTTGCTTTTAAGGACTCTGATCAAGGATTAGTTGCTGCACAAATTCAAAGTGAATGACTGACTGATGATGGTCTTGTAAAGAATTTGTGCAATTTAGACAGACAGGTAAAGTGTCCAGACACTTTAGATTTCATGTAATTCTATGTGGATGGTCGCCTCCTTTTCTTTCAAAAAGTTTATTAACTGCTTTTGGATTCAAGCCTCATTTAGCTCAGAAACCCACACCGTACATTTCAAGGAATGAGATTCTTCTCTCTCTTCCTAGCATTCACTGTGTTTATTAACTGACACAAGGAATACTGGATTGCATCTGTTGCTGCTGTATTTAAGGTTAGCAACTCTGTTGCTGAGGATGAAAACACAGCAGTTTTTGAATCCCAAATATTTTTATAGTTCATAGCCTGTATACATTCCTTACTCTACTGTGGTCTCTACAGAACATTTGCAGATAGGTAAAATGAGTATCAAAGAGCAGTTAAGGTGGCTGCCTACAACTTATCCTATTAACAGCTCCAGTGGCTTCCTCATATTGGAACATACAGCAGGACTGCACAGAATAAGATGCAGAGATGAAGGTGTGCATCAGGCAAGACATATTTTAGCTGGTTTAATTCTTACCCAGAGCATGCTAGTGGAGCTGCCAACACATTTTTAATCCTTCTCACAAAAGCTTGATAGCAGAAGTGGGCTTCACCAGCTATTAACTGTGACTCTGGTGCCTTCTAAGATCCAAATCTTGTTAGCCATTAGCTGCCAGCAGGGTATCTGAATGCACTCAGGTCTATTCTCAGATATAACAGTTTCATCTCACTCCAGCTGTTTCCGGTAGGGATTCCTCTCTTTAAGACTGCCAGAGAAACAAATTGGGACTCTATCTCTGCAGAGAAACCAGGTTAACTGATTCAGGAAGTAAGTGCAGTTTTCCCACGTCCCTTTGATAAAAATCATCTCTGGAACAATTCATGCTTGGATGGATCTGTGACAGAGTCCCCTCTAGGTTTGCTCAAAACATTTAACATTTCTGATCCTGTCCTCCATTAGAAATGTATAAGCAGCTGTGGGCTGCTTCATTTTACCAGTTGCTCCACATCCTGTTACTTATAATCCATCCCTGGGTCTGTCTGCCAGCAAAACTTCTGCCAGAAGAATGATAGCTTTCATTTTTAAAATAGAAACTTTCCTTTTTATATGGAGGACCTTTTTTTTTTTCATCTCCAAGCTGTGTGCAGCAAGAGACTGATGAGAAGACTGCATGTGCAAACCATGTTGATGAGGGGTTTCAAAAACCTTATTAAAATATGTACTCTTACTTCCAAGTTCAGATGATTTCCCTCTAACTGACAGAGCTAATCCTGCTGCATATGACTATTCTGAATACATCTTTGCCAGAAATAACTTATTCCTAGAGAAATTGGATAGTAATACTTTTGACTTAAAAATTGATCAGATTATACCAGAATTCTTTATCTTCTCTTGTTTATTAGCAATATACTATATTTTTCAGTGGAAATCTTTTCTGGAATGTCTATTATGAAATTAATATTTAAAGTTATTTTCTGCTATCTTCTGTCATGTCAGGCAACAATTTATGTACAGACTACAATTTTTTCTTTTTCAGCTTCTAACACTCAGTCCCTTAAAAAGAGACTTAACTTTGTGTTCATCAATTTTACCATATGATAAAGAAGGAGATTTTGTGAAATTATTTAAGATATTGGCCATCCATTCCTGCTGCTTAGTGGGGTCAACTTCATAATAACAGAAAACTGAGCAAAGCACAATGATAATCTAAAAATAATGTGGATTTTTTTTTTCATTAAAAGTTACAGTTGCTGATTTTTGTTGTGAAATTTACACTCCTCCAACCCCGTATCTTGCAGTATTTGAGGCAGCAGTTGCCAGTCATATGTTGACAGAGGCAGCAAGCTTTTAAGATAGCTTTAAAGGTAGCAAGCTGTTTAAGATGTCCTAAGACTGTAAGTGCTTTATTAATTAAAAAAAAAAAAACAACCAAAGAAATTGGAATGTACAAGGCAGACAAGCAGCAAGCTTGTTTGCAGTGTTAGAACCCCAACTTGAATCCATGACACTAAAATTTTGCTTCAGTCCAGCCAGGTTCTACTCCTAGTGCTGGGTTTGTTTTGCAGGTAAACTACATGTACTAGAGTATGGGCAATTAGCTGCTCTCTTCATTTCTGCAGTGAATTAAACTGTGACTTTCTGACAGGTTCATAAATGATGAATAGCTTATAAAGTTTCATTTCAGGGGTAATTTTTCTGTCTAATCTCACCCTGTGAATTAAACCTTAAAGGAAGATGCTGAAATTCTGAACTTTTTCATTAGATAGGGATACATAATTCAGCAGGTCCTTTAGCTTCAATCCAGCGTTATTCTACACTCTGGCTACAGCCATAGATCTGATTTACACACTGAAATTTGCAATTGATATCAATCTAATTGTAACCAACTTGTTCTGTAAAAACTTTAGGGGTCACAGTCAACTATGTCTTAGGAAAAAGAGGGAGTTAATGTATTTGAAGTTATGCTGCAGGATGGTGCATTTTGAATATGAAGTTTGTATGTGTGTTAAGAGCAAGGTGTAATTCACACCACCAAATACTCGCCTTGTTTTTAGCACTGCAGCTTTTTGAATCTGTTCTGCAGTTACTTGACTTCTGCTGAACTGCTTAGCACTGCAAGCAGTCTGGGACTTCACTTTTTCTCAGGGCAGCAGAAAAGGTGGAAAGTAGATACTATTTATTAAGTAAAAAATAATATTCTGACTTCCTTTACTACTGCCTTCATTAGGGTCATTGTAGCCTCTACAGTCAGTACTTTGCTTTTGGCTTCAATGAACAAATCATGAAACTATTAGAAGATTTTTGAATTACTTTTTTTTTCTGCTTGTTATCAGCTTTCTATGGCATTATTGCACCTTTTGGTTTTGGAAACAGGCAACCATAATTTCTAGCTTTTGTGTGGAAGGAAGCATTACTTCCTAACACTACTTGTTTGTGAGAAATTAACTGTTAAAATCATGCCAAAATGCAAATGAGGAGCCTGAATAGAATGGCAGGAAGTTAAATCATAGCAGTCCACATTATTGCAACCTGATGGAGTTGGAAATAACTCTGTAGTCCACTGGAAGGTTGGGAATGTAGTAGTAATTTGTTCTAGCCCTGGATGCTTGCTGAATTATTGGGTCAGAAGCTACAGAATTCTCTTTTTGGCTTTTTAAATTAATCCAATATATTAACTGAAATAGACCAAAACTAATGTAAGAGGAAGGATTTAACTGACAGCTTGTACAGTTTTTTTAAGCAAATAACAGCATATGGAAAGAGGGAGCGTATTTGAAGTATGGGAGCAAGCTCTTAGCAAACACATTTTGGGGGAATACCAGGTAAGAGGTAATTCAAGATAGGTATATTTATTCCTAAGCATAACAGGGGCATGGTTTTACTATGAAAGCAGCTGCTTTTCCTTCTCATGAAGTGGAGGGTTATGGCTTTATTGTTGTAGAGAAGTTGCATTTTGCAAGCTGTGCCAGGCTCAGGGAATGATTCTAGCGTGTTTAGGATGTCATTGAGAACTGAAGGCAGGAGGCAAAGGCTTTGTCTTCCACCAGCCCAAATGCAGCAAGCTCTTGGCCTTCAAGAGGTTACAGACCCCACTGAGAAAGCAGGTGGGCATTGGCTGGGCTCCATTTGAGCAAAACCTGAAATCTCAGGGCAGTCGTGCTCCCACAGTGCTGCCGCTCAGCGCTGCTGCCTGGAGAGCTGGAGGAGAGCAAAGAATCCATGCAGGATGATGGGAGTCAGCATGAGAGTTTTAAAAGTTTTGCTGAGCACAACAGACAAAGAATTACATTAAGATGTTTATTTAAATAGCCTTGATATTGATAGCTGAGGAAGAACAGAAGAATAGTTCTGAACAAGCTTAATATAAGAAATTCCAACTGCCACAAAGTATGATGGGCTCTTTTCTGCCCTGAGGTAACAGAGCCACAAAATAGAATCTTTGTGGATGACAGAAATGTACACAGATTCCATGTTCAGAAGCGAAGACTTAACTGTTCCTAAGAAGTATTAAATAAAAAAATGACTTCTCATGATACACTCAGCTTTATGGTACTTCGTGGTTTAGCAGAACTCCCCCAGTTCTGCACATGAAGCTATTTGTATGGAGAAAAAAAAATTACTCCCACTGTAGGTAGGGCTTCCATGCCAAATTTAAGATGCAATTTGTAAAATATGGACAGTTACTTTGAATTTTATTCCCAGCAGTTTCCTTCTAGAACTGAATCTACACATCTATAGGAATATACTTTTTTATTTCTGATTAGGTGTAATAATTGGACTATGTAATGACTTCTAGTGAAGCAAAGATAAAAGAGAGTGTATGATGCTAAGTAATGATAGGTTGTTTCTGTAGTCATGGCAAAGGATGTGTTTAGAATACTAACAGCTTATTGACTAATGGCTTTGTGCAATTTATGGATTATGAATAATACAAAAAACTTCCTGTAGAGGGACTTTTTACCCGGACACTAGTTTTAGATTATAAAAAATACACAGGTCTGTTCAATGGAAAACCTGCACAGTCAATTTTGCAGCAATCACATATTTCTGAAATGTAATGAAATCTGCATGTGTATAAAATATTTAAGTAGTAGATACCACAGTTGTATTTTATGGCTGCTTTAAAGTGGCTCGTGATATTTAAACAGATTACTTAAAAGAGGCAGTGGAAAAAAGAACCTAAATGCTTTGTCTTCCCCATGTAAACCATATGTTCCTATGTTGCCTAAACTCACTGGATGGTTAACAATATACAGAGACAGACATTTATTGAGAACAAGTATCTTCTGTCTCTCAGTTGAGATGCTAATAAATGAAAAATATTTTTGAAACCCTAAAAACCTAAAGTCCTTCGTGCAAGGAACATGAGATCTTATGACCCATGGAAACATTCTGGATTTAAAACAGACTTCTTTACAACTTTCATACTGTAGGAAGACATCAGTGTATACACAAAACAGTTCTCTCTGCAGTAGTGCCTTATTGGCTTCAATAATGCATGCAGTCACACCAACATCTCCTAACAGGATAATTTAAAATAATAATCATCATTAAAAAAACCAAAACACGACAGACTGGAATCCCCATCAAGCCTGCAATAGCTAGAATTAATGAATGCTAGAATTAATCTCTTGAGGCACAAGGTTAAGTGCCACATCGAGATTTCTTTTCTAACAGAAACCCCTCGCCCATTGTCGAGCTGTATAAATAATAGCACAGACAAAGAAATGCTCCGATGAGGAGCCTTGCTCGGTTGTTTATCTCTGAACAGAAATAAGTTAGGAACAAGATTTAAAAGCCTCAAGAAGAAAAGCACAGGTAAACACCGGTCAGGGTGTAGCTTGTGACTGATTTTATGAAAACCTCACTGAAAACAGACCTTGCTCCCGATATCAAGTGTGATAAGCTGAACAGTGTTGAGCAGCTCGCCAGGAGAGTCCCGAAAGCACAGACTATTTTTACTGTGAAAAGACGAGCGTAGGATATTGCCGGTGCGTCTCGGGAATACACGGGTCCCCGGGGTAGAGTCGCCGCCACTGTGA